>PVKN010007960.1:0-25813 GCA_004027915.1 Capromys pilorides
CCAGAATAAACCCATAAAAACAAAAAGCAGCTGTAGTTGACACTACTGTGAATTTACTAAAAACTAATGACTGTTCATTCTAAAATGGCTGATATATATGAATATCTCTACAACAACAAGGAAACCAACTTCATTAAAATAAATTATAAATCTTATCTATCACATAGTACCACAGTTAACTAATAGTTGCTTTCATTATATTCTTGATAAAAGCAAATCAAGTACAAGAGTTTCGGAATAAAAATTAAAATAAGATGCTAGAGGGGCCAGGGAGATAGCTCCGTGACACAAGTGCCTGCCTGGCAAGTGCAAGGTCATGAGTTCAAACCCTGGCCCCGCCAAAAAAATAAATAAATAAAAATAAAAAGACACTAGAGCTCTATCTTATATACTGTATAATACATCTATTTTCACTCCTTTGTTTACCTTGGATTTCAATGAGGTTAAATTGATATCTTCATTGTTCATGAATTACTAAGGATGCATTCTAAATGTTGCTGAAGTACACAAGAAGCAAATCATGGTGTAGAGAAGGCAAATCTCCCCACCACCCTCTGTAGGTTCACTAAATAACAGATTTAACAAGAGAAAACGCATGCAGATGTACTCACGTGTGGAACTTGGTAAAATCACAGCACAGAGGGAAAAAAAATACAAGCCTGTATTTCTGACTATCTACTAGCTCTAACACACTCGACTATCTAAAACTATCTACCAGCTCTAAATTACTTATAAATTATTTACATTGCAAGCTTCTAAGTACTTATTATGCAAAAAATCATTTTTTTAAAAAATCTGTTAACACTTCCTAGATATCAATGTTTTATGGAGTGTTGAAACAGATTCCAATATAAAACAAAATGCTGTAGCACTCATTGGTATATCAGGTACCCTGGGGAAAAAAGGGGCAGGAATGAGAAAAAGGCAAGAAGATAAGAGCTGGGCAGGTGGCAGCCTGCTGCCTGACTGGCAGACAGTGTCCAGAATTTATACCTCTGCGAACTCAGTATCACATGACACAAGGCTGCCTACTGACTCACGCTGACACTGCCTAGGCAGGCCTAGGCCTTTCCTCAGGACTCAGGTAACGTGACTGCGGTATGCATTCTGGCCTATCCTGCCCTCCACATACTGACAAAAATGCAGAAGGTAAAGAAAGCTTTATAACCAAGCTCCTGGGGCTACAAAGGACAACAAGGAATCCACCAGAAATTGAACTAAAGGTCATTGTTTATCCTGGCAAAGAACTTGAACTTATTTTCATTCTGCACACACTGGAGGATCCTAAGGATAAATCAGGTAGATCAACTGATCTAGAGGAAGAAATGTGAAGGCAGTCCAGTGTTCAGGCAGTGGCACAGATATTGCTGGCTGACCTTATCCAGGTTTACAGAAAACTGAGGGCAAAGAGCTAAGTATAACAATTGAAACATTATTGCTATAAACAAATTGTTATGAACAACTGAAGTATAAAATCCAATAGAATTTTGGATCCAAAGGAACCAGAATCAAAGTTGAGGTTCAAAGAGATTTTGTGATTGCCGAAGAGATTAAGACAATTAAAAAGAAACTGAGCACTCTGTATAAGGACCGGAAGAAAGATACCTGGAGTGTTTCAAAAATTCACAGGACCCCACATGTCACAGGCTCTACGGTGTACATGAGAACTGCTCAGTTTAGAACAGTCTCTGGGATGCCTGCTTCAGAAGAGTCTCCTAAGGTCTGGGGAGATGGCTCAGTGGCATAAGTGCCTGCCTGGTAGGTGTAAGGTCCTGAGTCTTATCCCCAGTACTGGGGGAGGGGAGAAATATATATATATATATATATATATATATATATATATATATATATATATATATATATATATGAGTCGCCTAGGGAATTGGTTTCCCCAGTATTCCTTTTACTGTGCTCAGCCATGTAGGCACTGAGAGGCCAATACAGCCATAGCCCAGAGGGTGCTGGGTACTCCTTCTGGGTACGACGCTGACAGCAGACCTTAGTGTCATTCCTGTGATGCAAGAGTTGTGGGGTCAGCGAGGCTTTCAATCATATTTCAAAGGAATGCCTACAAGGCAAGGAAGGAGTCCCTTGAGAAGGTGGTATGTAGAGCTGTATGAACAAAATCACAAGTATAGTAAAGACCTTAGGAAGCTGGAGATGCCAGGAACACAGACTGTCAAGGACTGCTGTAGGCCAAGACAGGTGCCATCCCCAGAGGGACACAATGAGAGCTGCAGCGAGCAAGTCCACACTAGAGGGGCTGCCTAAGCCACCGTACATCTCACACACCAGATACAGAGCCACCAAACTTAACATTTGGCCTGCTGGCCTTACCTGGATCCTTATTTTTCTATCTCATATTGCTTCCTTTGGAATGGGAATATTTCCTCTCTACTGTACCTTACAATTATTTAACTTTAAAAAAAAAACAAAAAAACTTTTTTTATAGAGGTTCACAGCTAAGAATTTGCCTTAAATCTCAGAAGATACTTTTACTTTGGCTGTTGAAAAATTCTGACTGCTGAGACTTTGAGAAAGAGATTATTACATTTTTATTATCACAAGATAGTTTCATCATGTTGGGTAGAACTATTAATTTATTACTAGTTTATTTGGAAAGTAAGTATAGTTTAAGGAGATACGTGTGGGTGCCAAGTTGCCCAAGAAACAAAGCACTCTTCTGGGTTTGTACGCATGTGACCTGGAGGCCTGGCCTTGGACACTGTGTGTTCCCTGGCCCCTTCTTAGCTGGCACTTCTGCCCTGCTTCCTGGCAACTACGAATTAAGCAGTTTCAACACATTATGTTCTCCTTCCACGCTGTTTAGTTCTTATAGCCAGCTGACCACAGACTGATTCCCCTTAAGCATGAGGAAAACTAAACTCCTCCAAACTGGACTGCGGTGGTATCCCAGCAGAGGTGGAAAGCTGACTCAGTAGATAAGTACGATAAAATTTTTTTTTTTTTTAACTTTTATCTTTCTCATGGGTTTCTGTCATAAAGCATCTAAAATGCTTGGAATGTCCTGAATGACAAGAATGACTTTTATTCATTTAGAACAAGTTCCTTCCCACCACACCTAAGTATATGTTAATATGGGAGCAGGAAGTCTATAATATAAAGATGGGGCTAGGTATCAGAAAGGCCAAACATTTAGCTTTAAGCCTCACCTCTTCCCTCTGTCCTTGGGATAGAAGGATTCTAAATAAAAAATTAAAAAAAATTAACCAAAGAGATTGAGAACTTCTTGACTGGTAAACACATGGGTGTGTTAGGAAGGTGACACTGAAAGGAGGAAAGGGTACTCTGTGCCCTTCTTCCACCTATGTATCGCTTCCATCGGGGTGTTTCTGAGTAACATGCTTTAGAATAAACCAGAAATAGTCAACTATTTTCCTGAAATCTAATAACTTCCTTACTCTAGCAAATTATCAACCTGACATGTAAGCTATAGGGACACTTGGTCACGTACAGGTGGCAAGGTAAGGTTTCCAAGAGGCATCTGAAGGAGGACGGTCCCATAAGTACAGGGCTAGCCTCAGAACTGTGGATAGTGTCAGAATTAAAGTGCGTTACTGAATACTCAGGGCAGTGCAAAAGTCAGAGAATACAGAATACAAGTGTTACCACAACAAATGTATCATGACAAAACCAAACAGGAAATCTAATCGTGGCAGTTTGATTCTACTTTTCAATTTTATTTAACTATGTATATGTTAACTGTCACTGTATATAATAGAAGAAAAAATAAAATTAACTACTGTATATTCCACAGCTTTATAGCTGTTAATAAGATATATTAATATTTAAACAGTTCCAAGCTATAAACTCGAAGAGCCTAATGTTACACACTAAAACATAATGACAACACTTTAAAACATATTATGGTAAGTAGGAAAGGACAGTAACATCTTTTTTATATGAAACAATAGGGATAACCTATAAAACAAACAAATTGTTCTTTAATTTTTTTAAACAATCTGTATGTTAAACTCACATATAATGAGCGATTTGCTAATAATTCAGACTGTCTAACATCAATAAGGTTGAGGTATTTTTAGCATTTTTAAGCCTTGGTTTATTTCCATTAGATATATTTCTTACTAAGTCAAGAGTAGGAAATATATATGAAAAAAAAAACATATCCTGAGATGATGCTTTAAATTTACACCTACAAGAGCTGAAAGATGAAGGGGAGGAAAAATGAGAGTTAAAGCAACAACGAAGTAACAAGACTTTCACATCGTTGAATGGTAAAAACTTAAATTCCATTCCTGTTTCCTACACAAAACTGCACCCTGTTAAAACTCCACAATTACTAGTTATGCAGCACTTTCCTATTCTGAAGCTTTTCCTGAATCACACCATTCTGTCCCTCATATCTAAAACCAATGTAAAATGACTATGCTTCTGTTGCCTACATTTTCATTATAAAAATACTCGTACCTCTCCACAATGACCAACTGCTTATCTAGCTTAAACACTGGGAGGTGCAGAAATCTGTCCTGTGACTCGATCCTCTCCCAGTTAGCAGTTATAAAGGCTCAAAAGCCACTTTATTTCAGTGCTTCCTTCATCTCCACAATTTTAACATGTTTTTCTATTAGCCTATATGTTTTGGTTCATAAAAAGTGCTGTCAGTGCTAATTTAAGTGAGTACAACCATAATGAAATGCAAAAAGATTTGACTAATAGGCATATTTAACATGTTCCTTTGAAATACAAAATATCAGTTCACTATCAAGAAAGATGCTAACAGTAGTAAAATCTAAGCTTTGATACCTTTCTACAATAGAAAAATTAACCACTGAGATACTTCTCTAATTCCCTTACAATGTTCTGCTTGCAACAGGAACCACTGTCCTTTGCAAGGTTCTGTCCCCTCCTCTGCATGCAAAGTTACTTCTGCCCATGCCTCTTGCAATGACTGAATCTCCTCCCCTTTTGCTTAGCATACTAAATTCGGTGGAGAAACCATACCTAAACAATTAGAATACTAATAAGCTTCTTTATTTATAGAACGCAGGACATCTATATGTGGATTGTCTCTCCTTGTGTTTTAATCCTGTGCACCAAGTAATATAAGGCAAAACATGTAAACTGCTATGAGGTTTAACTTCCACAAAAGTAATCTGTCTGTTCAAAGAAAGTGCAGGAAACAGCCCCAGAAGGTGACTGCCAATTGTGATGTTTTGGTAAAAGACTAAAAAAGAGAGCGAATCTAGGTCCTGGACGCCAAATACCTGCTCAGTGTGTGGGCAGCGACCTGCGCAGTGTGTAGCTTCTGCTGCCCACTGCCTCATTTCATCTTCGTTCACTTAGATGTGAACTCCTCACATTGATGTGAAGACCCAAGACAGAGCAGTAGGTCAGCCCCTCCACCCCTGCAAGCCCATCCTCGAGTAAGCCTGACTCCTCCCTACCAACTCTGGGCTCCAGAGTATTGGCTTCTGACCACCGAGCAGCTTCAACTGAGTTAAGACAATGACATATACAGCTAACTACTAACACCCAGAACAGCTGGACCATTTGGTACCTGTCCATATTCTACTTCTTTCTTTAGACCAGACAAAAACAAAAGCAAATGAACAGAAAAAGGGGGGGGGTGGCTATTCTTTTTTTAAATATTCACACACTGCATCTATCTTGTACGACTACTAGGAAGCACTTCAAAACAAGTGCAACAGAAAGCTTTCAAAGTGTGAAAATGTCAATGGCAGATGGATCTGTTATGGTATACTCTGTCATTATTCATTTAGTTATGTAAAGGACCTGGAGGTGGCCTTTCCCACCACACTCGACTGTTCTATACCAGGATAACACTTAAAGAAGGCTACCTAGGCCATTTCCATATTGGGCATTAAATATTTACCTCAAGCTTTTCAGGGTTTTCTTATACTAGGGATACCCAGACCTACACTGGAATAACAAATTTATGTTAAAGATTAAAAGACATAAGCTGGAAAGGTCTTTCTCCCTCCTTCAGTTCTAAGTCAAGTAGGTTTATTTGTTTAGAGCAAAAAATCAAATTATAAACAATAGAATTCTCTAAGATTTGCAACCAAGTCCCAAGTTGGATTACAATCCAAACTGGATTATTTCCCTGTACCCTCTTTACTCACACACAATATGCACATTTGAAGGTTAAAACAAAAATTATCAACTATATAAGAATTCATTAACCTGTAAGTAATACAATTCAATGTACCTTTCTTTTCGGGAAGAGAAAAGCCCTGGCTCAACCCTTCCACCCAGTTAAAGGTTGGGATCAGAAGTGCCCGACACATCAGGTATACCGTATCACCCACAGGGATTCAACAGGCCTGGAGAAAAAAGTGCTCTACAATAAACCTGGTCTGTGATTTACTATAAGCTCACAGCAGACTTTTCAATCTAACCATACCTTCTCCTTTTAAATGACTCTCTTTGGGAAAAATCATTTTATTTCTGCATTTTCAATACTGACAAAGGTATCCTGCTTCTAACCATTCTACAAATACAGTTAAGAGATATAAACATGTTCCTACATCCTGCTGGATAACAAGTTTCTACTTCAGATTTTACCGGCTAGTGTAGCAGCAGCTGGCAGCAATGTAAGAACTGTGGATATCGAGGCAGGAGTATTAGCATTAGGCAAACTCTATAGCTATGGTTAGAAGAAAAACGTTGCATGTGAGTCTAGCTAGAGCAGGCACAATGGAACTTATCAGTAAACAACAAAGTGGAAAGGGTCCTGGCTATGTGAGGAGGCAGCATCTTCTAGGACTGATAAAGAATAAAAGCTATGCAAAACTAAAGTAAATCTAGAGTAAGAAATATTGAAGGTCTGTACTACAGAGCAGTAGCTCTGAAATCAATTTATCCAGGGGCAGTAGTAAAATGACATAAGTTGAGCGAGAAGGAATCAGAATTTGATAAGTAAACCAAATTTGTTTCTTGAGCTTTAAAAATGGTTTAACAGAGAATATTATCTACTTAATTAACAAGGCTTAGCAGGCAACAAAGAAAAACAACAACAACAAAAAAAAAACTATGAAAAACAAAACAATATAGTACTGTATGATCAAAGGACAAGCAAGAAATAGGTCAAAGCTGAAAAATACGATAGAAATAGAACACCTGCTCAGAGGAGGAGTTGGAATACTACAGAGTGGGAGAGGCAAACTCAAGGCAGTCTAAGAGGAAAAAAAAAACACGTGATTTTGAGTGTCTTTTTTTTTTCCTATTAGGTCTCAAAAGCCATTCAAGCTCTGAGGAATTCATTCAAAAGAAGTTATTATTACTAACATGTTAATGTTTTTAGAGCTGATAAAAGGTTTGGAGATTGCTATGGTTTGTGTCTAGTTGTTCCCCCAAAGCTTCCTGCAGTCATGAGTCAGGGACTTCTAGAGTTTGAGACTAACACATGATCCACCGGGATTATGGATGATCCACTAGGATTATAGGTTTTAGTACTAGTGGGATTATGGGTGTGAGTGCTACACTCAACCAGATGCTGATAGCCTCACTGTAACGTAAGTGAGACAGAGAGAGAGAAAGACTCTCTCTCTTTCTCTGCTGCATTGTTGCTGCTCCACCACCATGAACCGGATGCCCTCTGCCCTGCGCCACTCTGCCTGAGAGCCAGCTGAATATGGACTGAAACCTCCAGTAACTGTGAGCTAAGTAAATCTTTCCTTCCTTCATTTTGGGTGTCGGGTATTTGTCCCAGCAATGAGAGAAGAGTAACTAAAATAGAGATCAGTAAGAGTAAGTAAACCTTAGATTTTCTTTTGGTCTTGGGTTTTATAGGGATGGAGAAACACAGAAGAAATTTTCCTACACAAATATCTGTGCTAAAATTATGGAAAACTTTTGTCAAGAAAAATATTCTGAAAAGTATACTGTGCTTCTGAATCTCATACTCATTCTTGGTGTGCCAAGAATGTAGAGGCAGACAGAAAATAAAATGTGAATTTCAAAATATTCAGAATAATAAATCATGAACAGGACACACATTATTCCAGAGAGAATCTGAATGCCATACATACCACCATAAAAATGTTATAGTTTATTCTGAAAAAAGGAGAAAAAATTTTATAAGATGTAGATTATGTTGACAGTAAACTTCATTTCCCTTCATGTTTTAGAGGTCTGGTATCATAACTGACTTCTCCAGGGGAGCAGGGTGGTATTCCAACACATGCAAAACCATATAGACTCTGAACCACGGACAGCTAACATATACAGTTATCATCTCGATGAAGCTTTGCTGCTTTTCTTTCTTATTTGTCACTTATCTACAAACTTACACTCAGAGTCACAGTGCATGGCAATTAGAAATACTAGAGTAAACTCTGGATACCTAGTAGCCTTCACTACTAAACAAAGGATCAAAGTATTTTTTTGAGGGGTGCAGTCTCAAAATTATAAACAAGCGCAGGCATTTTGAAATATTATAAAACTCAAATTAATACAGAATTGAGGAAAGAAAACAATAAGCTTAATCTACCTCTGCAAATGAGAAGAATCTACGTTGGTTCTAGTGAAAGCCCAGGAGCACAAAGAGTGCAGTATACAGCTGTGGGCGGATCAGAGAAGACTTCCTAGAGAAGGAAAAGACTTAAGACAGAACAAGCTAACTAGAGGAGAGGAAAATAAGTCTAAACATGACTAGGGCATTGTAAGAAAAATGTGTCAGGGGAAAAGGTATGATATATAGTATAATGGTGAACAGAAAAATATTACTGCTGGGTGGTAAAATATCCAGAGGCACGGCTAGCAAGGACGGCCACATGTGCATTATTACAAAGTCAGACCTGATCTGGCTGGTATAAGAAATTCAGTAAAAAGGTTTACACTGAGGAGCAACAGAGTCAGTTTTGGTTTTAGGTGCATCTTCTGAATAAAGGATCTAAGGGGCTATAAAGTTTGAGGACAGAAAAGCAAAAAGATGATACAGTACAGCGATGGCGAACTCTTTAGGCCTTTCAATAATAGAACAGCCAGCTGCAGCATGCTGCGGTGGTCTCACCGCCACTGCTTTAGTACATTGCCACGTAGGCAGGTTCTTCGCTATAGCGGTAAGTTACAGCACAGAGGAAGACCAGGTATCATACACTCAGGTGCCGAAAAGTAAGATTTGGTAATTGGCGACTTCATTATTAGTTGACGTTAGAGGACAAAAATCAAATGATACCAACACCAGAAGAAAATTCTTGGTTGGAAATTTTTAAAGAAGATGAATTCTGCTTGGGGCTTTTAAGTGCTTTAAGACATCTACACACAGATACTCAGCAGATTGTGTTCTTAAACAAAAAAATCTAGAAATAGAAATTTGGGATGCAGAGCAGGTAGAGGATTGAGCAGATAGCCCAAGAAAAATGCTATAAAAAGATATATATATATATATATATATATATATATATATATATATATATTCAAAAAAAGAATGGCCAAAGGAATCTGAGGAAAACTGAGTATTACATCATGAAGATAAAAGAGAATTTCAAACAAGAAAATACTGTAATGGGCAAATAGCTCATAGCTCAGAAATAAAACTAAGCTGTGCACCCCTGTAATCCCAGCATCTGGGAGGGTTGAGGCAGGCGAAGCACCATAAATTCAGGGCACAGCAGGGTCTACTTAAGAGCCTGTCTCAATAAAACCAAAAAAATAAAAAGAGAGAGAGATGATGCTAAAAACTGGCCATAGAATCTGATATTCTAGAAGTTACTGATTATTAGGCCAGATCGCGCTTCACACTAAGCAACACAAACTTTTTAATAAGGAAAGATGGGAGGGGCATCTGAGAAATACATGGACATAGGACACATCATTATTCCTTAAAAAGATTGTGCAATGATAGCTACGAAATGCTGGGCTTCAGGGTAAGTCAGAAAGATAAGGTCATTTACTATAGTCCTCAACCACAGAAAGTAAATTTCTACCTCTAATTCCAGGACAAAAGTTTTGTATAGAGTCAAAAGACAAACACTGAATACAAAATCCCATGAACTTAAAAAGATACCAAACTAAACCAGGCAATGCAATTATCTCTAATAAGAAATCAAGAACAATGAAAATGACAGTGGGGCTTGTAGCTCAGTGGCTCAAGCACCTGCCTGGCAAGTGCAAGGTCCTTAGTTTGATTTCCAGTTTAAAAAAAAAAAAAAAAAAAAAGAATGAAAATTTAAAGGGTAGGATTTTAATTCTGCCACTTAGTATCTATATGATTTGGGGGCAAGTTCCTTCTTTTCCTCTCAGTTTCCTAATCTAGAAAATGGGGATAATAGTACTTGTCTAGACATAGGCTTTATGACAATTAAGATAACATACCAAAAATTCACAATACGTCAGAAAAGCACAGGATTAACTTAGGATAGGATTTCAAGTTTATTTTCATAGAGGATATCAGATAAAAATCATAAAATGCTTAGAGAATTTATCTTCTGCAATGTCAGGCATCAAGGTCAAGGCCTATAGTAAGCTAGGAAAGTGCTCGACCTCAGAGCTGCATTTCCAGCCCCAGACCTTCACGTTCTAAAAGTCATAGCTAGCTATGCATTGGCGACAAGGCCTCATCATATCCTGATTTACAGGTTCATTTTTAGCTTCAAAAATAGTCCCATAACAGGGTAGGAACTACAGATAAGCATATTACATATCATGCAAACATTACATAAACATAAATATATTACACTACATACACGTATCTCAGTAAAAGGAAAAACAAGTACTTAATTATAATGTCAAATTGGAAAAAAAATGCTCCATTCAATAGCACTAAGATACACCTCTCATTAATTTCTGTAACAAAGTCCACAAAGCAGAGACTTCATCTTTGTGTCAAAAATGAATTAAACATAACTTGGAACAGTAATAAGTGCTGTAATGTTGTCTCCCTTTTTAATTTACACAGGAAGCAGCCTTTAATGATACAGTATATAACTCTACCAGCCATTCCAAAGACACAGAAAGATTCAATTATTCCCCAGATCTATAAGCAGTTACATATTTCCCTTATATATCAGAATTTCATTACTGCTGGAACAGATAAAAAGTCAGCATACAGTAAAGATCTCATGATCAATAATCAACAAGCCCAAGGACCTGCGAGAAACAATACATTAAATTTCACAATATATGGCCTCATTACTGCTAAGACAACTGCTGTCAAGTTTTAAACAAAACAATGAACCTTCCTTTCCATAAAATAAGGAGTAAAAGCATCAGTAAAACTCTTGTGTTAAAATAATGAAAATACTGTACAGATCTGATATAATTAAAATGTGAGAAAGTGATTTTCATTCATAAGGTAATTTAAGAAAATGCCAAATATGTTTCCTAGTAGTAGTCAATGTACACTGTGGCCAAATTTGCATACAGAATTTATACCTAGACCTTTAATTCAGTGGCACAGTTGACAGCAACAGCAAACACTTTTTTTTACAAGTATGTCTGTTGGGCAAGAACATTTCCCTTCAAAGGATTAAGTCAATTGCAAATGAACAAGCAGCTAAATATCCTGAAGGCAGATCGTCATTGCCATTTCTTTCTCTCTGGTTCCACTACACTTCAAGTATAATGGTTATTGGGTTTCCAAAAGCACCAGGAAACCCAGACCTGAGATGTAGGTCTAAAACCATCGGACAGATCCTAAGCAATTAAACTAGCCTGCTTGTTTGGATTTTACAGTTTCAAAGAAAGATGAAACCCTGTTTTTCTGCTTAGTAAATTTTCACTATATGACACAAAGTAAGGGAAAAAAAAGTCTCAATACACAAAACTTCAGCACTAGGAAAAGAAACCTTCCTTTTGGAGTAGCACAGAGTAATAGAGTCCTGATACTGGTAGTGAAGCTTCGAAATAGCTAAATGCCACCTCAGAGATTACAAGCGTTCTCAGGAAACACACACACACACACACACACACACACACACACAATCCTTCTGATATAAATACATGACACTACAAACAGGAAATGAGTGGCTCTTTCAAGCATTGCTAACTACTCAGTAAAGAGTCAATACACTGAAAATTCACTCAGAAGAAGTGAGAATGAATTGTGTTGTGAGATACATTACGAGTAAAACAGAACTGTGTGTTGAAATGAGAGACATAAGTCACAGGCTGAAGATGATGCCTTTGTTACCCTCCCCAAAATACAGGACCAGTCAACACAAAAGGACCGGAGGAGTCATCCCCAAGTCAGGACTGAGCCCTGCGTCTGTGCCAAGCACTGTTGGCTACCACGCTCCTTCTGTGGTAGGATTAGACTCTTACAAAGATGTGATTCTTTGGTTGAACCAGGAACAACCTAGACTCCACATATAACCGGAATGTATTTTTAAATAACTTCACAGAACTTAATATCTGGTGAAATATTTAATCAGGGCTATAAAACTATACATTAATGAAGTGCATAGGAGCACCCCACAACCTGTCATTTCTGCCCATTCACTGCTTGTCAATGTCAGAAACAGTGCAAGAGTCTTGAACATGGGAACTTCTACGCAGGAACCTGTGTCCCATCTCCTACGTTACGTTAGCAAAAGGGAGTTAAAAGAGGAAAAGCCATGATGGAAAATGCACCAGGAACTTCTGGCGAGTTCCCGTCCTTTTCTGCGGGAGCGGAGCGTGCCGATGGTGCTCGCCAAGGGACAGCCCGCCCAGACCCGAGTGCTCGCGGACAGGGGGCTCCGATCGTCCCCACCCACGCGACACCACGGCTCCAAACACGGGGGCCGCCAGCCGAGCCGCAGCCACGAAATGCACCCAATCGCCAAGGCTGCGGCACCCGCGGGCCGCGCGTGTCCGCGCCCCGCGAGCGCCCGGCGTCCGCACCGATGACCTGCGGCTGCGGCTGCGGCGCGGGCAGAGGCCGAGCGGGGCGGCGCGGAGCGGGCGGGCCGCGGGGGGGCGGGCGGTCACCTGTGGGGCCACCGGGCCGGCCCCGCCCCCGAGAGCCCTCCGGCGCCCCGCGGGGACCCCGGGGCTCAGAGCAGACGCGGGCCCGGGCGCGGCCACCCGGCCGACACTCACCGTCCACCGTTTTCTTCTTGAAGAGCGACGCCATGGTCAGGGACCGCGCCCGGCGGCCCGGTTCGGCCCGGCCCGGCCCGAGACTGGGCAAAGGCGAGGACGCAAAGGACGGGCCTGGGGGCGCTGGAGCGGGCGGAGAGGACGCGCGGCAGGAGGGCGCGGGGTCCCCGCCAGCACCCACGCGGGGCGCGAGTCCGCGAGGCCACGGCAGGCGGCCGCCCGCAGCGCAGGTGACCGGGAACTAAGACACTTTTTGGAGAAGTCACTTGTGGGCGGTGCCTGCGCCCGCGCGCCTGCGCACTGCGGTCCTGAAGCCGCCGCCGCTGCCCTCACTTGGTCGGCTGCCCTCACTCCGCGGGCTGCCGGCGCCGCCCGCCTGCCGACCCGCCGCGGGCGAAGGGGACGCGGGTGCGCAGCCGGCCGGGCTCCGGGGCTGCGGGTCCTCCGTGCCTTCCGCAAATGCACAAGAGCTTTGCTCAGCTCCCTCCTCTTTGCCTTTGAGGCGGCCGAAATTAGGGGTCGCCGGGTCGGAAAAGTGTGACTCATCCCGCCACCCCCCACCCCGGACCCACTCCGAGGTGTGACCGTCCGGTTGCCCTACGTCTGAACTCAGGAGAATCGGTAATGGGCGGTGCAAGGTGGGGGCGGCGCCTCTGCGGCCGCGAGGCTCACGCCCTGCACCTGCGCGCCCCGCCTGCACCGCCAGGCCGAGGTGCTGCGAGGGCCCTAGACCCGCGCTCCCACCACCTGCTGCCGAGCCCGGGGTCTGGCATAGGGGACAACCCTAGGCTAAAGGCATAGGTTCCCATGCGGCACTTTCCTTGGCTGGAAACATTAAAAAAAAAAATGCATAAATAATTTGTATGCACACCCAAATGTCTTCAACGCTATTCCTCGATTTCTTGTCATTGCTCAGGAAAAATTCATGTCTGTGCAGTGGACCTATTAAAATATTGCATAGTTGTATATTGCTGTGTAATATGGAAAAAACAGTATTAAAGGAAAAGCATTGTAATTTTTTAAAGAATTCTTGTATATCTAAATATAAATGTGGATAATACAACCATGTATGGTTTACACATGCGTGCCTCTTTTTCATTGTATTGTTTCACTAGTTAGCTTTGTTTTTCTCTGAATTTATTTTCCTGCCAGTGTACTGCTTAGCAATACTGCCTTCCACAGGATAAAAATAATAACTGTGCTTAAGGGTTAGTTAGTGTGTAACATTCACAAGCCCCATATTTAATTCTGAGCATCAAAATATTAGCAATAACAGTAATTTTTTGATTGATATGATTTAGGATATGGGAGACATGCCAATTCTGATGTGCAGATTATTTATGCTTGCATTTACGAATCATGTCTCAAAAATGCCTGAGTATTTGCGCTCATCAGGTTTGACGTCCCCTTCTCTTTTGGTAAGATACCGGGTAGTCACTGACAGCCGCTGCTACTGCTGTTACTAAAATGTAAGAAAGAGCCTGTTACAAGACAACTTTCTTAGAATAGCAGCAGTAGGCAAGGTATTGTTTACTTCTCGGATTATTCAAATATCATGGGAAGGGAAAGGAAGGAAACAGAGGAAAATGTAACCAAGGAAACAGTGGAAACAGCTAGTCCACGCAAGGCCTGGCCTTTCCCGGAGTAAGCGATAAGGCAGCCAGGCGGGCTGGCCCTGCTGCCTTGTAATGAACCGCTGAGAGCTGGGCTTGAATGCACGCGAGGCAGTAAGCTGGTGTGTGTATGTGCATGCGTGCGCGTGCACGCGTGGGGATCCTGCTCCCTGCTGCAGTCACCCATGTTTTGTTATTCCTACGTGATTTCCCCCCCCCCACTGACCCAATTGTAACAGTTGGGAAAATGCCAAAATACTTAGCAGCAACCATATGGAAGACCCTCAAGAGTGCACAGCGGGAGGTAAAGACAGGCCTCGCTCATGACAATAAAGATAAAACAGAAATATGGACCACTTACAGAAAGCACTCCAGTAGCTGGATTCCCCCGTATTTTGAAGCTAGCTGATTGCCCACTGATAGGCACCAATCTGCTTCACTTCCTTTCTGATTAATGGCAAATTCTACCCAGACATATTTTGCATACTTTGTACTTCAATGTAGCTGAGATGTTGAAACACCGAGAAGCTGTAAACTAACGTCCAGTGATGTATGTATTCAAAACTACTAAGCATAGATAGAAAAAAATTTAATTTTGTTCTGTTTACATCTCGTTAACAAACTACTATCCCATGTGACTCAACAGTCTTCTTTCATATTGCGATGTGAAGAATAGTCATTGGCTAGCTGATGACACGCACTGTGCTGTATGTCGGGGAGACACTTGCGAAGAGACAAGTGTCACCCTTTCCCCCTTCTCGTTATTTCCTACCAGTTTTCTCACTCAGATGTCCAGCGTACAGGGACTGACTTTGGCGCAGTGGCAAGAAGGGATGCTTCTGACCCAAGGTCTACTGACATTGGACGTGAGCTGGGTAGAGCAATGAATTCAAGCCTGAAGTGTTCACGCGCTTTTTTTTTTTTTAAATTATTTTTGTTATTTATTTAATTTTGTTGTTGTACCAGGACTCAAACTCAGGACCTTGTGCTTGCCAGGCAGGCACTTGTGCCACTGAGCTATACCCCCAGCCCAAGGCTAAGTTTTGAGGACAGAATTCCTTTAAAGAATCTTAACCTTGATTAAAATAGCTATATTCCTTTGAAATCTTAAATCGTAGTGTGCACAAAAGAGCTTCAGCCAAACACCTTGCTGTGTGACGCTTCTTACCCTAAAGATATCTCGACCAAATCTTGTTGGCTTTACTTTTTGAATTACAGCATTTCACTCTTCTGGAGCATCCCAGGTAGCTTCCACCTCCTGCCTGCTTACCGCCTCTCTTGCTTCCCTGCTTTCATTTTTGCCTCCCATGTTCTTATCTCAATGCAGCACACAGATTCTCTTAAATTGAGAATTAGACCCTGTTATTCTGCTTCTCAAAAAGAGAACCGTATGGTCTCTACTCATACGTCTGACACCACACAACCCTCGTCCTAATCATTACATTTCAGTTATGCATTCCTTAGGTGTCCATGTTTTCAATGTTAACATACCATCCTCATTTTTCCTTTCATTATTTCTGCCCAGAGTGATGGCATTCTATAGTGCATTCCCACTCTTGTACTGTGTCTTAGTTACTTGTTTTCTTGTTGCTGGGACAAATACCTGCCACTCAAAATGAAGAAAGGAAAGGATTATTTAGCTCGCAGTTTGTGGAGGCCTCAGTTCATACTCTGCTGGCTCCAAGGCAAACAACAGCAGTTCTTGGCAGTAGAAAACAATGAGGAGCAGAGGAGAAGCAGCAGCCGTGGCGTCCCCCAAGCCTCTCTCTCTTTCAAATTCTGGGCCGACGCTCCACTGTGAAGATCGGAGCTCCTCCAGAGTGGTTGCGAAGATCAAGCTCCTCCAAGGATCAGGCCTTCGTCAAGGAAGTGGGGCAGGGCAGGGCCAGGCCAGGTCGATGGAAGTCTTCCTCAACTCCTTTTATACACTTTTTGTGGTGAGTCACTCTGGGGTGGCCCATCTGGCTCTAGGGTGGAACCAATCACACTCCAGGGTGGGACCAACCATGTTCCAGGGCAGGCCCTCTGTATCCTGCAAAATGGGGCCCCCACAGCCTGGAACCAACCCAGCCCAGCCAGCCAAGCTTCCTCAAGTTGACACAATGTATGAACTGCCACATTCTATATGCCAGTATTTCTGATAATACACTGATTACTTTAGTAGTTCTGAAAATTATGTTCTCTACAGTGGTTTGTTTGGTTAATTTTTCATGCCTGTATCTTATAATCTGAGCAATGACTATAAAGATAATTATGCAATATACTGACCATTGTTAATCTCCTATCATGTTTTGAAATTCTGTATCATTTTTCTCTTTACAATAAAATTTTTGAAAAAGAAAATTGTTTTCTTTGATTAACATCAAACATTTAGTTAAGTAAAACTTTTAGCATATTAGTAAATACAAATTCATACTCAGTCTTTCCGAGGGTTACTCTTCATTAGCAGATAATTTTAGTCCTAATATGGAACATTTTGTACATCCTGTAGAGGCATTCATTTTGTGTTGATTCACTCAGAAACACTGCGAGGAATTGTTGCTATCGATTAATTTATTCATCTTAAAAACAAGGTTCTTTTAGACTTTCTTTTGAGAAGTCAATTGTGAGGTGTTCTTTGATCCCCCAACCAGACTCCCACCCAGCTAGGAGAAAGGCTCGCCAGTGTGTCTGTTGTTCACACCTTCCAGAGCTCAGCCTTCAGCAGGAAGCCAGTGTACCTCAGCTGGCCTGCAGCTGCCCTATACAGCCTGCAGAGGAACGACGCTGTGAAGAGCCTCAGAAACCCTCTGTGCCTGCCCGGGCTGCTATACTCACCACCTCCCTGGCTGTCACCTAACCCCAGGCCCTCTGCCTACTAAGACCCACAGTTTTACATCCCTCTCCGGAATTTCACCCTTTCCTACCTAAGCTCCCCTATAGAATCCGCCCTTACTTCTTGCTTGAGGACAGTGGTTTTTTCTATCTCAGCGCCACCACACCCAGTTGCAACCCACACGAGTTGCTTAAACTGCCTGTCTCAGTGGTCTCAATCTGTGCCTTGGTTTACCCTAACAGGATTTTTTGTAATCTTCAGTCAGACTCAAATTATTCTATTGACAAATGGTGCGGTATGCCTAGATTATGTTGCTATTCTACCAGTTATGGTAACTAGACAATGAGAACATTAGCTGGGGCATAAAATTCATTCTTCATAAAACAAGGTTCATTCTAAATACTTAACATTATCTTTATAAATATTAATATATTTTAATCTAACATTGTGGAGTATTTTATAGCATAGTTTCCTCCTCTTTGACCACTGGAATATTTGCTGCTTTCCGGTCTCTTGCAATCTTCACATATAATTTGAACAGATCCTGTTTTCTGCACTATGGCTCTGAAGTCAGGGTATGTCATGGTGAAGACGTGCTGATGGTGGACAGAGACTGCTCCACCTGTGTCAGGTTCGGCACCTGTGTAGCTATTACACCCAGCATGAGGCATTGGAACTCCTCCCATTTGTTTCATCACATCTGAGATAGATTAGTACTGCCTTTATCAGTTATTATTAAGATTACAGGTGCTCATATAAGTAAGAAACATGGAATGTATGCTGCCTGAACCATTTGTGCTGCTGCAATAAATACCATAGACTAAGTAATTTATAGCGAGTGCAAATGTATGCCTCAGTTATAGAGGCTGGGAAGTCAGACGTCTAGGTATTGGGATATTACGGCTTGTATCTAGATTTGCCCCCAAAATATGTGTGGTCATAGGAAAGGCATTTTGGATTTAGGATGTGAGAATGTGGATTAACGGTATGATACTGGGACTAAGGGTATGTGGTAACTAAATGAGTTTAGCATCATTCTGGGTGCGGAGAAAGGAAGTCCTGCCCCAGGTGTGGGTGGCTGCAGTCAGCGCAACGTTAGGCCAGATGACATATGAAAAGGAAAGAGGATAGAAGGCTCAGTGTGCTAACTGCTGTCTTCTCCCTGCCATGCCATGAGCTTATTTCTCCTCTGTGATACTCTCCGCCATGAGATCTGCCTTGGAGCCAGCTGACGCTGACTGCGGACTGAAAGCTCCCTAAAGTGTGAGCCAACATCGACCTCTCTGTCTTTATCTTGTGGGGTGGGGTGCCTGGTCTCAGCAGTAGAAAAGATGCTTCCGTTGTCCCATGAGCACTGCTCTCTGTTTCCAAAGTGGCCCCTGAGGCCGCATCATCCAGAAGGGAGGGGTGCTCTGTTCTCCTGTGGCAGAAAGGACAGCAGGCAAAGTCCCACGGCAGCACTTGGGAACCTTCTCTACTACTCCCACTCACGCAGACTCTGTCTTCACAGCGTGACACCTCCCGAAGGCCTCACTGCTTAACGTTCCACTTATAATCATGTTTTAATATGTGAATTTTATTTCAGTCCATAGCACACAATAAGTACTGAGAATGTCTGTGTATGGTTCCCAGCTCTTAGCGCCTTTATTTTCTCAAGAGCTGTCTTTTTATTCTGAATTTCATTCTTCTGTCATAGAGAAAACATAAGTTGGGAGACATTCTGATTTTGACCCATTTTACCTGAAGAATATTGAGACTGAGTCAATAGAAACAACAAATGTGTTGTTCAAAATTGCATCAAGATGCCTTCAGACTCTGTGCGTGAGTGACATGCAGGCTCTGTGCTTGCCCCTCATACGGCCAGAGCAGGGAACAAATTTAGGCTTCTTTTATAGGAAAAATAATCCCATCCATGGGATGAAACTCCATTACTTATTCATATTCCAAAATCCCATCTCCTGGTACCATTACAGTGCAAATCACATTTCGATGTAGAAATACTAGAGAGGCAAAAACATCCAGATCATAGCAACGTGAGCAGTGCACAGAGGTAGCTTGAATACATCACACAGTCAATAAAGAGCTAAGCCAAACACTGTAGGAGAGCAGCTTGTTTTCCTTTCTCTTCCCACTCCTTGCTCTTTCTTCCATTCCCATTTTTTTCTTCTTTCCTTCTATTTCCTTTTCTTTCTTTGTTTGGCCACATCGGAGCATGACAGCCAGCATATAGTTTCTGTCCAACTGTTGGTATTATTTCACCTTGTGTAGAACAAAATGTAGTGAATCACACTTCCTACATAACCGTGCAGGCTATTGGCCAGTGTCTTGACAGTTTCTACGAGGTTGTGTGCTCAGAGGACGCATGGGGAGGGCTCACATAGCTAAGGTTGCTTTATTCAACATTCAGACACAAAAGCTTGCAAAGCTCGATTTTAGGGAGTGGTTAGCGGACAGAAAGTCCTGTACACCTTCTCCTCCTGCCCCTATCCATTCTCAATGTTACAACTAACACCTACTCTTTGATGCCAACCTTTGAATTTCTCTAAATATAGAGCAAGAAGGCAGCCCTTATTCTTCCTGACTAAAGGACAATAATCAAAGAAGACTACATTATGCAGATCTAATTTGCATACACTTCAAGGCAAACAACGTATGGAACGGTTTTCCATCTTTCAGTACTCAAGCCTTCAAATTTGGGCTTTTCCTGAAATTTCTTCACCTATACTTTATTTCAGAAATTTATCTCATTTCTCTGTTGGTCGCATCTTGCTTTTAAAAAGATATGCCATAAAGAATGAGTCAGACTACGCAGACACTTACTCAATGGAGAGCTAAATGAGCGCCCTAAATGTGTGTGCTGCACATCATTGGTTTTATAGTCTCCAAGACTTCATGTGTTATCTGCCGCATAGAACAACACGATCCTTTCTGAAAAATAAGCTAAACTTTGCCCTGAATTCCTCTTAGTGTTAATAGGAGTTGCACATGAGTAAATCAAAAGAGAATTTGTGCCCCCTGGCACACAGAACATATGTGTACATTTGCTCTTCAATTTAGTGAGGACTCTAGGATGCAGAAATCTTACCACACAAAATAGAAATGAACTTAAACGTGGGGGTAATGAGGTTGGATGTTCAATAACATAAAACTATAATAGCTATTACACTTTATATTTTAAATGAATAGAAATTAGGCAAAGCTCTGATGTTAGATTTCAGTAAATTAGCAAGACTGAATAATTTACTAAGATAAAACACTGCCTTTCCTATACAAATAAGATGACCTTTTATAATGATACCCATTTCAAGCTACATTTAAATGGCCTCCTCTTCATTGTTTTTTTTTTAGTCATGTGACAAATCCTTACATAGGACCTACTAAGAAATGTAGAGTGATGCTTAGATATTCTGAGGGATCGAAAAATGATATACACATGGATTATGCTCTACAGAATTTAAAAATCTAGTGAAGTTATTGAGAGTTCACCAGGAATTAAAGGTGAAGGTATGATACATAGCCATACTATTTGGGTCACTAACAAAATTATGTAATTAATTGAATTTATGAGTGAATGATAAATTTGTCAGAAAATATTTCTGAGAGTTGAGCTATAATGTGTGCATTGTCTTTAGGAATATATTTGCCTCATGTGCATGGAAGTAATTCAGAAGCTCAGAAGCTAATATCACATGAAAAACTTAAATAATTTGAGAGTTATAAAAATTTTGACAGAGCTGGCCAAATAGCTCAGCAGATTAAAGCACCCGCAAACAGGCACAGGGGCTGCGGGTTTGACCCCTGGGCCAGCCACACAGGCCCTGCCCCTGGGGAACACTGAGAAGGCAATTGAGACTGGATGTGGTGGCACATGCCTGTAATCCCAGCTCTTGGGAGGCTGTAAACAGACAGATCACTGTCAGTCTGCTTTAGTAGTGAGACCCTGAACACCCTGTAGACCCTTCCCTAAAATACAAAAAAAAAAGAAAAAAATTGATACAATGAAATATAAGGATGTCTAAAATATATGTGGCTGATGAAAGTACAATGCAGCATATAGGCCCTTACCTGACTGACAAACACAACTGTAATAATACGTTGTATCTGAATGTATGTAATGATCAGGGTTTTTTGTTATTTTTGGTCATTTCTGGGCCTAAATTTCAGCATGATGTGACTTTCAAACAAAACCGTCAAATTACTGATTGGTACAAAATGGTTTATGAAAAACTTAATCTGTGAACCTGGTGCTGAGTGTGAAGGAGGTTCTACCATTTTTTGAGCAAAGCTTACCACGGCTCCAGGGGACAGGACCAGGAACTGAGGACTTGGATGTTTACAAGAGCAGCGTTTGGTAGTCAAGCCTTAAAATGTAGGCTTTTCCTGAACTTTCTTCACCTGTACAGAGCAGGGGATACATTCTCTGGGAAATACATCTGTTGTATAACTCATCAGTAGACAAGAGTTACCTACGGCTACTTCCTGTGAGATTGGGCCCTAAAGAGGAGTTAGGGGACCCAGAGCTCCCCTTCTACCAGGCCCAAAGCATGGGCTGCCCTCGTTTTCCCTTTGCAGTCCTGGGCACTGAACTCAGGGCCTTTGCACTGACCTTCATCCCCAACCTGCAGCCAGGCCTGGCTCTTTAATGGTCAGACTGGAGGCACATACTGTATCATGTTTTTATCGTTTAATACACAAATCACTTATTTCTAAATTATTCTAAATTATTCCTAAATTACAGTTTAGGCTGTAAGTCATCATTCCAAACCTGGTAGTAAAAACATTAAAATTTGAATATTACTTCTATATTACAAAAACTTGAGTGATCAGTGATGGAGACATGAACATGTAGTTTATTGGAAATTTATAGATGAAATGTGTTTGTCCCCAGTCATGTGACTGCTGCCTGCCTGAGAGTAACTTTCACAAGTTTCTGGCAATAATAAAAGCAATAACCAGTACAACTATGAGCTCTTCTATATGCACCATGAAAATTTATCAAGGTGTATTTAGAGTCTCCATCAAGCTAAAAAGTATATTTTAATGGGAAAAAACAACACTCAAGAAAAATAACCTGTATTATGAAAATGAAATTTGTAGTTCAAAATAGCAGATTGAACTTTAATGTAAGAGAAAACGCTGTGAGTCACAAAAGTTTTTTTTTTTTTTTTTTTTTCTTTTGTCTTTGTTCTTTGACACTAGTAGCTGCATTTGGAAACAGGGGCATTTTGAGTTTATTCGAAATAGAATATTGAGTTATAAGTGAAGCTCTTTAAGGCTTTCTCCCACTACCTCTTTCTTAAATATCCTGCTGTGGTTTTCTACCAGAAGGATGTTCTACTTGTTTCGTGTTGTTACCATAACAAATTACTATGAATTTAGCTGCTTAAACAATCCGTATTTGTTATATGTTAGTTACAAATTGTGTTTCATGAACCGAAATCAAATCTTCATCAGGGCTGTGCTCCTTGTGGGATTTCTGAGGCATCTGTTCCCTACCTTTCCAACATCTGGATGCCAGCTACAGTGTTTGTTTTCTTGTCCCTTATTCCATTTTTGGAGCTAGCAACGTACCAACAATCTCTCCCTGGATCTTTCTCCTTTCTTCCTGGCTTAAGGACCCTTTGGAATGTATTAGGCCAAATCAGATATTCGAGGATAAGAGCTGGCAACATAGCTCAGCGGACTAAATGCTTGCTTGGGTAAGTGCAGGGACCAGGGTTCGATGCCTGGCACCGCATGCCATGCCAGCCTAGACCCCTGCACAATAAAACAAACAAAAAACCCTTAGATATTCCAGGGTAAGCGCCTTATTTTAAGGTTAGCTACTGGGCTGGTCAGATAGCTGAGAGGATTAAAGCGCCTGCTTATGCAGATGCATGAGTGTGGCAGGTCGTTGAATCATAGAAACATTATCTCAGCAGAAGGTGACTTGGCTGCTGAGTTAGGGAACTAAGTGTGCTTTAGTAGGAGTGGCCCAGTTGCAGGTGAGTCACTTGGGGCGGGGCCTGAAGAAGCACCACCACCTCCCTTCTCTCTGCTTCCTGGCTGAGGTCCCAGCACCTTCGGCTTTGCTAGACTTCTCTGCCACTTGTTTCTGACCTGAGCCAGCCAATTCTGGGAAGAAGCTGTGAAACAACATAAACCTCTTGTAGGCGTTGGATACTGTGTCTCAACACCAGAGAAGTGACTAAGACATTGATGGTTTTTAACTGTTTGTTGTTCGGCATTGCTCATAGTTTTTCACATTTTACAATTCCGTGTTTTGTCAAATTGCTTTTCAATTCTAATTTCGGTAAAATAAATAGAGATGGAGGAATTCTAGGCCACTGCTTTCTTGAGGCTCGGTTAGCTTCATGATTGAATGTTTGCACCTAGCCTGAGAAGACCCAGCCCACGCGGCAACTTGGGGACTTCCGCAGCAGCATGCCAGGAGCTCTGGGAGTGAGGAGGGAGCGTCTTGTCACCCCCAGAGCCACCTGTACCTGACAGTGGTGGTTTTTGTCTCAAAACAAACAGAAATTCAAGTTAGGCTGGGGTGAGCTGACCCACCCTGAGTCCGCCACCAAGGGCCATCCGCTGGAGCTGTGGTTGCAGCTCCACCCACTGGAGGGGGACCCTGCTTGACCTTGCGGGAATCCTGCAGACCTGCTAGTACTTTCCTGACTCCGGGCTGCCTGCGCACTCCCAAAAAGGGAAGCAACTTCATCTGGAGCCTTCTCCAGGGGAAGAGGGTGTTTGCGGGGGCAGCAGAAGGTCTCCTCCATCCTGCCCTGTTGGCGAGGCTCTAGCTGTGTGGAGGGTTTAGTCCTGAGAACTGTCGAGCAATTGCATACCACACAGCTGTAACGACGGTGTGTCTCCAAAAGGAATTTTTCTATATTCCTCAGGACGTTCCAGAGATGGAGGTGTGGGATCGCTTGACTGATTCTACCGGGAGGAGGCCAGGAGCACCGGGTGCTTGGGTCAGAGCCAGGACAGAAAGGCCAGGTCCCTCGTGTCATGGTCGTAGTTCACCTTCAGCCAAAAGCATCTTACGGGTACGTGGAGCTCTAAAACATGAATCTTTGGACTAAAGCGCCTACTTAGGCAAAATACTGGGACAGGGGTTTGATCCTTGGAACCACATGCTGTCCCAGCTTCACCCTCGGGGTGTGCCGAGACCACGACTGAGACTGGGCATGGTTGTACACGTCTGTAATCCCAACATTTGGGAGGCTGAAAACAGGAGGATGGCAACGAGTCCTATCTGTGTAGTGAGACCCTGTGGCCCGGTACTAAATACATTAAAAAAAAAAAAAAAACAATCTTAATGTAATCTGCAGCCTTAAGTCCCTCTTACGTCTTCTCAGCCCTGTGAATGAATTCAAGGCCTGTGGATTATGATGCAGGTATCTTTGAAGATGCTCATTCAGCTTATCAGAATGGAGACTAAATTTTAAATAAAGGGCAAATCGCTTGGCCTTGCACAAAATTTCTGTACTGTTGGCTGTAGATCACTTTCCCACGGGCACCTAATCCCCTCCTGTATGGATGCCAAGGCTCCCCTGACCTTACTGACACGAGTATGGTATTCTTTGCTCTCTGTGCCCATGGTTGAACGTGTTCAAAAGGTTAATCTTTCTGGATGGATATTGGCAGAAGTTGTCTTTACTTTACGCCAACAGTGGCAAACCATTTATCAATAGAGTGCTCAAACCACAACCCCAAACCCACTAGATATCCCGAGGTTCTAATACTGCTGCTGAACACGAACACTGCGGTTCTAGGTTAGCAAAGACAACTCAGACAACTTGTGACATCGTCACAGAAGGGGTCTGTGTGTTGCATGTGACACACATGACCTGGGATCTCCATCAGGGCTCTATGCTCCTCTGATCAATCCTCACAGATTTCTAGGACAGAGAAAAGACACTAGAGTAAATTATACTAGGGCATGACAGTTTTTATTGGAGCAGACTTCGTTTAAAGCTTTCTTTCAGATTCTGCATTATGGATATTATCTTAGTTACTCTTCTGTCGTTGCTGGAACAAACATTCGACACTCAAAATGAGGGAAGAAAAGGTCTGTTCAGCTCACAGTTACTGTAGGCTTCAGTCCATATTCAGCTGGCTCCAAGGCGGAGAGACACATGGCAGAGGCAACCTTTCGTGGTGACAGCTAAGATCAAGAGAGCAGGGAGATGCATATATTTTTTTCTTTTTACGATTATATAGTATGTAATTTTGATAATATTAAATGACATAACATCTTTATATAATAAAAATAGATATCAGGTTACATAGGTAATAGACTTGTTCTTACACTAGGGAGACTATACGATATTTACATATGTAGGTCTCATTTATTTCACTTATAAGT
>PVKN010007961.1:0-25806 GCA_004027915.1 Capromys pilorides
TACAGAGATACCCAGTCTCCCTGGTATCTCCATTCTATTTTCATTCTGCAAAGGATGTATATATTAAGGAGCCCTGAACTCAGAGGGATGTAGCAGCAGAGGTCAAGGCCACAGCTTCTGCCCCCCAGGAGGATTTCTCCTGCCCAGTTCTCACTACTGCAGTCAGGTGGACGTCACTGCCTCTGGCCTGTGACTGCCTAAATTCCACAATGCAGAGACAAAACCCTTCCAGAGCCAAAACACATAAACAGCATCTACCCTGTCCAGCTCCTTGGGAGAATAGAATTCTGAAGGCAGAAGCAGGGATTGGTAGAGGGGCAGGACCTGAGGAGAAGAAAGGCTGTGTTGATCAAGTCCAATGAGAAGCTATTGTCTCCAGAAATTTCTACCTCATCCAGTGAAAAATTTAAAAGAAAGATACTCATTTTTTGTTATAAATTCATCTGTACAATTCTTTTTCGCATTAGAAAATTACAATGGCAGTCTGTTCCGTTGGCTATTTAGCATGAAAATAATATGCTTTGTGTTATGGGAAACAATCATAAAAAGGAAAACAGGTAAATCCCAACACAACTCTTTAATAATATAAATACTTTAACTTTAAAAAACAATAGCTATTATCCTTTCAGCTAATAAGGAAATTACTAGTTTTACTCTGCCAGATAGTTACTCTTTTGGTAATAGAGATACTAATCTTTCTCCTTAGGGATTGATTAGTAAGTTCTTATAATCTTTGCAAAGGAAACCTGAAAATACAGGGGACCCTTAGGGTCCCCTGCCAGTCGACGCTTTCAGCCTACAGCTGACCTCAAAAAAGACAGAAAATGTACGTGGGCTTCCATGCAGTTCCTGGGTATGCTAGCCTTCCCAGAACACACCTTAGGTAGCTCCAGAAATAATCTCATTCCTTTCAGTGCAAGGCTTTAGCTCTGTCGCTTAGCATCAAGCAGTGGGGAAGAACATCTTCTCTCTGGCAGAGCCCCACTTCGCTGCTTGCCTCTGTCCCAGCGAAGACTGGTTCTCCAATGTCAGCCCAGAGCAGGATCAAACACAGGCAGGTTACTTAGTTTCTTCCCTCCCATTCCACTGGGTCTCCACAAGGCATCAGGGAGTGCTGTTGTTTGATTTCAGATTCCTTTTTCCTATCCCCAAGAACTTGATAGGAGTCTCCCTCTCCAGGAGGATTTCCATGTAAGCAAACCCTCTAACGGGTGGGCTTTGTTCATTCCAAAGACTTCAAGACTTGAGACCACATTCCCTGCCTTGCCTAGACAGTAGCTGTGCCAAGTTGTTGATTTGCTGCCTGATAGCCCACGATGGCTGGGACGGTCCCAGCTAGCTGACTTCTATGGCAGTCCAGTTCTAATTCTGCCCTGGATGTCAGGAGTCAGGAGAGACTTCAGTCAAAGTTAACACCTTTGGGAGACTCCTTGCATGGTGTCAGTGCCCCACCTCTGGCCCGAGGAGCCAGGTGTTTTCAAAATTAAATTCTAATGATAGAAGATGAGTAGATCTGCTTTCCTACCACCTTTGCATAATGTCATGGAGTAATATATTCTTAATAAATCATTCTTGATGATAATGATGATAAGCAAGGTGACCCCTTTCCAGAGATTAACATCTACAATTAGCTAAGTCAGAAATTAGGATCCACTGCTATTTACCACCTCTGCTGTATTGTTTGGTGAGCAGACACTAGCCACATGAGGCTATTTGATTGTAAAGGAATAGCAATGAAAGGGTTAGATCTTCACTTGTACTGGCTACATGTCCAGTCTGTGTGGTCATCTGTGGCCACGGGCTTCTTTTCTGGATGGCATGGCTGTGGCACATTCTTCTCACCACAGAAAGTTTGATGGGACCGTGCTATGGACCCCATTATTTACTAAGCAATTTCCTAACTAACAGCTCACTCCTGCAGTGTGGAAGTGTTTGCAGCCCATAGATATTTCTCAGAATTCCTATTTTGCCAATGCCGGTAAGGACAATGATCTCACATGCTGATGCCTCTGATCAAAGCTAAGGACACAGATAATTAACCTTGAGCATAAAATTATAAACAGAAGTGTAGGCATCAGTGTATGAAGTTGCTATGCATTTTCCCTGCTATGCATATTATCTAGGTCGAAAATTCCAAAGCCCAAGGATCTGATGGAGGTGACCATGACCTTGCACTCCCTTAGTGAAGAGTCAGGCAATCCCTGGGCTGTTCCCTTTGCCAAGGACTTGGGCGCTCTGGCTTGGCTTTCTGGCTGGCATGGCCCTTGGTCCCCACACACAGGTCCTCGGAAGCTGCACGCATCACCCCTGCTGCAGACCCACCTGCCCTCTGTTCCCGCCTCTTCATCCCCAGGCAGCCGCAGGATAGCTCTCCTGGTCTCTTTTAAAGTTAAAATATATAAATGAAGCTTTTTAAAAATTTGGGGGGTTATGTTTTAAAATTATTGCGTCTCAGCATTTCACTTCCATTTTTTCCCCCACAGCAGGATTCCAGGGACACATTTATGACCGTCATAATTGTGAGTTAGAGATCTCCCAGGCCAAGTGAAATGAAATTACGAGAAACTGAAATCTGTTTTAATTGGAGCATTTATGGAAAAAAGAAGTCAGAGTGGCCGATTTTTCCTTTATGTGGTTCTCCGATGCGTGTCCGTACCTGTGTCCAGAAGCCAGGTCTGGGTAAACTTGGGCCAGGAGAGGACAGGGAGGAAGGGTGAGAATGAGATAGGTGTGTCAGGAAGGAGTCATTTTCTTAGATTTAAAAAAAAAAAAAAAATGGAGGTACAGTCGCCGGAGTTCCGCCTCAGTGACCATGAAACCGAGTCGGCAAAAGCTGAAGAACCGGGCTCCTGAAAGCCTCATCAGGACTTGTCATCGCTCTAATGAATATCATTTAAATTGCTTTGTATATTGGTGGAGTTTGGATGTCGATTTAATTTGTGCATGTGTTTGAGTTCTTCTGCTTGGCTAGGCTAACTGAGAAGCAGCCGCCTAATGAAAACTGAGTTGGTGACAGTGTGATGCGCTCCAACCCAGTCAAATGGGTTTGAAGGGCTGCTGTGACAGCCCTTAAAAAGAAGTGCATGGGGCTGGGGAGGCAGAATGGGCACTCTCCTGCAGGGCCTAGGCCTGCTGGGAAGTGTGGACCGCTCAGCGTGGCCTGGGGTTGGCTCAGGAGCAGCTGAGCTGTTGTCCCAGCTCTGCCCACCTCAGCGTAGAGACTGCCTGTGAAAATAGGGTCTTAAATACCCACTCTCTGTGGGTCCCTGGCATGTGGATGGGATCACTGAGGGTGGCAGCAGTGAGATTCTGCCCCATCTCTACAGCAAAGAATATGGCCCCAACTCCCAGCAAAGAACATAAGCAGAGGGCCTTGCAGTATGCATATCCAGGAAAGGAAAAACCTTTCCCCACACTGCTCTTGTGTCAGAGTTCTCCAGAGGAACACAATCGTTAGAAAATATATGGGTAATTGCACCAGGGGATTTATTCTGTAGGCTTAGAGGAGCAGAGGCAGAGGGGTCTGTAATGGTCGCCTATTTACTGGGGAACCAGTAGCAGATCAGCCCAAGATCATGACACTGCAAGGCAAGAGAGATCAACACTGCAGTGCCAGTCCAAGGTCTATGGCATATAAACTCCCTGGAGAGTCTCTGATATGAGCTTATGTTGGAAGGCTGAAAAAACTGGGGGCTCATACCCACAGGCAATAGACACAAAAGATGTGTCTGCTCAAGCCGAGTGGAGCTCTTGAAAAATGTGCCCACTTCCTACTTCTTTCCTGTTTTAAAAATTCAATCCAGGCTACAACACTACTGGTTAGTACCACTCACCACCAAAGTGGTCTTCCACTTCTGGTTTGCTGACCTATGTGCCAGTTATCTCTAGAAACGCCTCACAGACCCAGAACTGTCCTTTACTAACCTGTTCTGCATTTCTTAACCCTGTCAAGTCGAAATCTCAGGATTGATAATCATAGTTTTTCAACCCAAAGAGTTGTTCATCATCTCCTGAGCTGGTATAACCAGCCTGGTGCTCTCAGGACAGTTAGCAACATACTCAGTTTGATTTTTGAGTTCCCTAAGCCACCCTTGGACAGAGGTAGGTTGAGATTCCTATGGGGCTCACTTATAGCTGAGGCCCAGTGGAGAGCAGGAGTGTGGACTCTGGACTGGGCCCTGCTATGCCCATTGGAGAGGTGAGCCAGCCTTGTGGTCAGAAGCACTGGAGACACAGAGGCTGAGCACAGATCCTGGGATGGGTTTGCTCAATGCCTCAGTTCCCTACCTTCCATGTGGCCTTCATTCTGAGAGAGGCCTCATTGGGGGCCCCTCTGTTTTCCATACTAGAATAAGTCTTGGGCTTCCTGGGACTTCAGCTTTATTATAGGATCCTGACATTCCAGATTTTTCTTGGGGTGGTACATCAGTGGTTGAGCCCAGGTCTATGGGGGTGGGTGGGTCTGGCTGCAGAGAAAGCTCATAAAAGTACTCCCACTGCCCTTCTCCCCACTGGGCTTCTCAAGGTCTGGCCGTTGAACATGTATGTGGATCCTGCAGCCATAGCACGGTGTGTCCAGATACTGTCAAGGTCAAGGTCAGCAAATTACTTGGAGAAAAAAAATGATCAAAAGTAGAAGATGCTCCAGGGACCCTGGTTGCCTTCTGTGCTCTTTAAATCCCATTTGTCTTCCCCTTGCATGACTCTCCCCCAAGAAAACAAAACAAACATTTTTGTTTTGACTGGAAAAGAGATGGGTCTATTCTTCTAATGGAATTGGAGGCATCTAGCAGAAAGCTCCTCTTGTTCTATGGGTCAAGAGTTGAGGATGGGAGCTGTAGGACAAAGGGGGATCAGGAGGAGAAAATGTAGGAAAGGACAGAATGTCTTGGATTTAGAGTTGGTGAAGACTCTTGGGACAAAGTGAGAGAGAAGAGGCCTGGGTGGGAGGGACCTCCAGACTCCCAGGAAAGTGGAAACTATAGGGTCTGCAGTAGATGATTTTCTAGAGTGGGGGCACATAGCTTTGTCATGAGAAATCTGAGGAGGCTCTGTGTACCTGAACCATGGCATAAGTGAGCACTAGCAGGTCTCCTTGTACCCTCCCCACCTCCTAGGACACATGGGAGCGCCTGTGTTTTCCATGAGAGTGAAGAGCAGCACTTTCCTATGCCGGCACACAGACCTATTTTGGTTCTATGTGAATTCAGGGCCTAGCTTGAGGGAGGAGGCAAGTGTATATAAAATAAAACTTCCCATGATGCTGAACAAATGATAACCTGTAATTAATATGGTGATTAGATGGAAAATGAGGAAGAAATTATGAAACTTCAACTTTGAATCTTGAGGCTTGGCTAGAAGAGTATTCTTTGAGCAGGATGGGCTAGAACTGAACCTTGAAGATATTGCCATGGCTCCCATAGTGACTGGTACATTTTATTCTACTCCATTGTTTCTTACTTGGATGCTTTTCTAGGACTTTATGCCACAGCTCTTGACCTCTTAGGGACTATAGGTGTTTTTTGTTTTGTTTTCTTTTGTTTTTTTAAAGAAACAAGTTTTCTTTTCAGGAAAGCATCCATGTGGGCATATCCATACATTCTCTTACAGATATGGGACTGTGGGCTGCTTGAAGATCCTTTGCATGGAACTCAGTTAATAAATGCTGCATCTACCACCTTCCAGAATTCATAGCCTTTAGGATACTGGGGCCTTCCCTGGTGTGGGTGACCAAAAGAGGCTGGAAAAGTGCTATGAGCAGAGATAGGCTCAAGATCTTCAGTGGACCAAAACAACAACGTAATTTGTTTTATAAAGCTGAAGTCACAGAATGGGACATTTGGGGGAAGGTGGGCATGGGTGCTCAGTGATGCCCCCAGGGATCTGTACCTCCGTTCTTTTCAGTCCGTGCCCATGTCCTCCCAGAGGCCTGATCAGCCCTTTAATGCCCAGCAACATTGTTGGGGGGGGGGTGGGCAGGGGAAGCTTCCATTCACACTGGTAAGACTTAGACCTCTGGATAAGGTTCCTCTTGGCTCAGCTTCCCCTGCCTCCAGGTCCAGTGTGACAGGCCTCATTTGCTCTGAGGTCAGGTTCAAGATGTACACTTAGCATTACAGCGCTGGACACAGTGTGCTCCCTGCACACTCAGTAGGTGTTCCTTTGTGCATCTTGAGTATGCATGGCCTCTGTCTGCCAAGGGAGGGATGACAAATCCCCACATGAACTTATGTAATCCTTCAGGAAATAGTGACTATGTAAAACCTCAATATTGAAGAAGACGCCTACCCTCCAATTATGGAATTTCTGCAGGATCCCCAAAACAGGTCCTCCTGATAAATTGGGCGCTCTCTCCTCCTCATGGGCCAGAAGTGTGTTGGGTTGGGCAATATTTACCTTGTGAAACTCATAGCACTCTTTAGAATCTATAGCCAAGGACCAGAACCTTAGGGACAGAATGGCCTTCAGTACCCTAAGACTGTTCTTTTATTTGTCACTTCCTAGACCTTGATATGACTGAAGAATAGAATTTGCTAGAAAGGGGATTCTTTATCTGTCCTCCATCTCTGAGGCATGTGAGCTGATCAGGGAATATTTACCTGGCAAGGCTTGCAAAAGATATGGCTTGTGGACTGAATATGACCTGCAGAGTATTTGGTGCAAGCCATATAGTAATTTTTTTTAAAACCAGAAAAACACTTTAATTCATTGACACAATTTGAAAATGGAGAGATTTCATAGTGCAGCCAGACTTCTGGCGTGTCTAGATGCCACATTCCTATGTGACAGCAGGTGGCCAGAGCAGCAACAGCTGCCCATTTCAGATGGGGCACCTGGCTCTGCTTGGCCTTTATTCCTTCTGTTCCTTCCGTACCTGTACTCTGCATTGTTATTATTTTCCCTGCTGGGCTTCTCCGGAAGCGGATGCTGGTATGTGACAGTGAGAGCAGGCAGGTCATGTGACGCATGCTCCTGAAAGCATAGGCGGGAGAGAAGAGTATGCCAGGGAAGGCAAGGTAGCCGATTGCCGATGCTTTAAGAAGCAAAGTGCCATGATGAGTCAGTGGGACCTGTCAACCTCTGTAGGACTGCGTGGGGGTCACTGAGCAACCTCAGCTGAGGGTCAGGCAGATGAGTGTCCACCAACACTCGCCACTAGCTGAGTGCTGCCCTCCTCAGCCATGGGGTGGGTGATGATGGAAGAGAGAGGTCTACAGGTGCAGCCACGCAGCAGCCTTACGCCATGGTCACATCTCACCCCTGCCCTCCTGGGGCATTTATCCCTGTGCTCTTTGACCTGATAGGAGAAGTGGCCTTGTCCAGGGAAACCCTGGAGCTCAGACTTTCTCCTCCTCCTCCTCCTTCAGTTCCTACTAACCCTCAGCTGCTCGTTCCAGGGAGCCTAGAGCTCTGCATGCCTCACTCATCCATTTTATTTTATTTAGTTATTTAATTATTTACTTATTTATGTGTTTATTACCCATCTAGTTCCAGAGATAACTTAGAGCTTCTGTACAGCTCATTAATTGCCTCATTGCTGGCTGGAAACAGAGAGATTGGCTAAGAGGGGCTGAGGAATGTATTGCGTGGGGACCCATCAGGGCGATGGCCCACAGGAATGTGGCAGCTGGTTTCAGGGCCCACTTCCACCCCTCTCTTGGCCCCACAGGATGCCACCACACAGGAAGTCCTGCTTATAGGAAGCCTCACACCCGACCTAGGATATATCTTCCCTGATAGCAGGACAGAGTACCCCAGCCCAGTAAAGTGTGTTTGGGGAAGGCAGCTTTCCTTTGTGACTTGCTTGGTCCTTTACCCTCTCTGTCATCACAGGATGACATCACAGGATAGTGGTGGGCAGCAGAGGACAAGGTTGTGCATGCCCAGAAGGAAAGGGTCTTCCTCAACAGCCTCATGGAACTTTGCTTAGCCTCTGACGTCGCGCATGGTTGCACACGCTCCCTGCTCACTCCTCCATTCTTCCTGTGAGCGCAGATACGCCCTTCCTCTGAGACAATGACCTGTCATAAACTTAGTGTCAGAATCCACGTGGATCGCAATAGAATGAAGTGGGTACAACTGCAATGAAAATCTGGAGGCGCCTTTCCCATCCCTGTGTCCTTGGAGACCTGACAGGGAACCCCTGAGCAGTGGCCGGAGCACAGAGGCTGCCATTCTGAATTGCATGCACCGCTTCAGATCTTGGGAGCGAGTAGCCTCACACCACCCTTCCCAGCGCCACCCGCGCCGCCCTTTGCTGCCTGCCCGAGACAACCATGCCAGCACTGCTACCAATTAGTCCCGAGCAATGGACAAAGGGGGTTACAGGAAATTAATTTCATTTGGATTTTTTTTCCACTTGAGGCCCTGCCTGGCAGCCAGCCCTCCCAACACCCACATGTCCGCAGCCCAACTGCTCTGTCCATCAGCTCTTTGTCCGAGTTAACTATTCATTTTATGTATTTTAATTTGGGCAGAACATTTATTTGGCTTAAATTTCCTTTTCGGGGGTTGGAATGCGACTTGCACACACAGGCAGAGATGATCTGCTCGAATTTCGTCAGAAGGAGTTTAGTTTACAAAGATAGTAACTGAGCTATTAAAACCAACAACCCCTTTTAAAGCAAGCAGACCATTAAAATATAGGAACAGTTTATGGCATAAATAAAATCGAGTATATAGATTATTTAAAGTTAAGATTTTCAAGAAACAGGGATAAAAAAACATTTAAATAATTTCACCATGGTATTTTTTTTTTTACAAAGTGAACTTCAGAATGCAAATGAAATTTTTTGCAAAAAAAAAAAAAAAAAAAAAAAAAAAAAAAAAATTTTTAAAAAAAAAAAAAAAAAAAAAAAAAAAGCACTGAAAGACGTTAAAAACCTATCTGACTAGTAAAGACATAGCAAAAAGGCTCGCCTCTTCCCTCCTGATCTGTAACATGATTTCTAAGGGGTGGAGCGGAGGGGGAGAACTACTTGAATTCATAAATGGCAGAATTTACCCAGCACATAAAGCTACGTTGCGGGAAAAGAAGCAAGACATTTGCTTCTAGATCATTCTCCCGAGCTGACTGACAGATACAATAATTTCGTCCATTAGTCCGATCCATTGTCTCCTTTCGGCACATAAGTACTGTACCGCGGAGGTAGATTTCCACTGCTATGCATATTTTAAGGGTTATTTGGCAACAAGAGGAAAGCTAAAAGTAGCCTCTTAATCTAATTAATTGACATTTCTGAATCTTGCTTTCACAACAACACATGGTTTCATGTTCTGGGTTTTAGCACTTGTCAAGCTTTTTTGGAGAATGTTTTGGTCAGAATGACAAGATAATTTGTGACTGAGGCTCGAAGCTAGAGAAGTGTTTAAGGCTATAATGATTTATTATCATCACAGAATAACAAAATTTACAAAGTGTTTCATCAGAATTTTTGAAATAAGTTTGCCACCATAGGAGAGGCAAGGAGCTGGGGGTGGGCTGGCTTGGGAGACAGGGAGGGCTGCGGCTTCGTATACAAACTCAGCCGTGACTGATCTGTTCGAATTTCTCTATTAAATTTATCTCTGCACGTTCCTTGAGAGAGAAACCACAGAGCACTTTAGGAGGACAAGGGGTGATAGAAGGAGGATGGAGAGAAAATTTAGACTGCTCCCCCAGTTTTTATACGCAGGAAATCTGAGTCCCCAACTCCACTTGTAACGTATATGTGGCTGCAGTCAACGATGAATTTCTACATTTTGGCAACGGTCAGAGTGAAAGTAGTCGCACTATCTATAGAAACTTTGAGATGGAGAACACTTGGAGGATGCTACTGAAAATGCAAGAGACACATTTTTGAAAGGATGAAATAATATCACTGAGTGACAGTAAATTAACATGCTGACATTTGCAGACTTTCAGAGCATTGCCATAAAAAGAAGTAATACAACATGACTAATTTGGACTTCTTCTTTATTCCTTCCTTGGGAGAGACAGCTCTGGCCCTCCCAGGCCACCCCTCAGACTTTTCCTCTCAGCGCTTCCTCCTCTTTTCCAGGAAATGCTTGAGAATTTATCATTCCCTTCAGTTCAGCGGCTTCCTCCAGGAGACTGGAGAAAATGCAGCTTTGCTTTCAGAGTTTCAGGGGTGCTCCCTCCAATGTTAGAGGGGTGGGCAGGGCCTGGCGGGGGACACACCGTTCCGGCCACAGCATAAAAACTTCCTAAGAGTGTAGATGGCCTACAATTGGCGGAGGTTGACAGAGAGTGTTGACTTCTTATATTCCACATGCCTATTGCCTGTAGTGTACTAAGAAAGTGCTGGCCACACTCCGCACACCCTGGGCTAACAGGGAAACTGAGGCAGAGAGCCGATAGCAGTTTCCAGTTTCTGCTCTTTCCTCTGGGCCAACAATCCAGCCTGAGATGCCCTCCAGAGGAGTCAGGTGACCTCTTTGCCACGTCTCCATCTGGAGGAGCCTCCTCCTACTGCAGCCACCACAGTGCTTGGCACTCAGGCAGTGTAGAGAAAACTTTGGCTCTGCTGATGAGGAGCAAGTGAGTTGAGCTGGTTCCTCAAAACCTCTGTGCTCAACTTGGGTGTCTCTGGAGTCAGTGTCAACAGGGCCAGCTTTCCTTTCTTTAGCCCCTGGATATCAGTGACAAATGGCTAACCCCTACTGGGAACTGGACATTCTTTGTATCCTAACATCTCTGCTTCCCAGGGGACAGCCACACCGTCACATCCAGTCAGTCAGACGTTTGTATCCTCAAGGGCCTGGTGCTGTGTCTGCCATAGAAGATGTTCCACAAACCTGCCTTCTCTCCCTTCTACCAAGTTTCATCACCCTGAAGAAAGGCCATGTGGAAATGCAAACAGTTTTTAAGAACCTCTGCCTGGAAAAGCCTGAAGAACCATAATCCCTCAGTGCACCTCAAACAAAGGAGATGGATTCCAAGGCTAGGCAGACACTGAAGCCAAGGACTACACTTCTTGGGTAGTCCCATGCCCCACATCCTGAACTCAGATCTGGCCATTGAAGAGAAGGGCAGCCACTGAGCAGGACTTTATATAATATCACCTGTCTATACCTAGGCAGGGAGGCAACAATAAGAGATAATAGCTCAGCAGTACAGCACTGCCTGGCAAACACAAGGTCCTGAGTTCAATTTCTAGCACACACATACCAACCCCCTCCCCCAACTACCACCACCTCAGAGATAACCAGCCCAGACAGGCTAGTGACTGTAAGAGCCAGGCAAGAATCTGGGCTGAGGAGAAGAGAATGAGTTGCTGTTGCTAGATACATCCAGAATTAACTCCTAGCATATCAGTAAAGTGCCCCTGGGCACTGAACAATACATGTGAGGGGACTGGGCAGAGGGTGTGGCTGCAGGAAGCTCCTGTCAGACCACTGAACAGCTCAGCTGGGACATAAGAACAGGGTAGGCCAGGAGACCAGGTTAAGGAGTCACTCCATAGGAGTTGTTCTGAGGATCAAAATATGATCAGAGGAGTTCCTCACTCCTCACCGTCCTAGGCCAGTAGTGTCTGGCCCATCAGCCCCACTCAGAGTTGGGATTCTGAGGTTCCCCTAGGAATCTCCCAAGACCTGGGACAGAATACATGACCCCATCCTCAGGATATAAAGACCCCTGAAGGATCACACAGGAGTCCTAGTCCCTTCCTTCTACCCCTGTTCAACTCTCCTGCTGCTGTGGCCCAGGTGACCATCAGGAAAGCTGATGCTGTCCAAAACCAGCTTCCTGAGCCAAGGAATAAAGGTTCTAGAAAATGCTGCCTGCTAGTTCTCTTTTTTATTTTAAGCAAACAGCCAAGGAGCTCAGATGCCAGGAACAGGTAAGCCTCAGGTCCCAAGGGATCTCCTCACAGGCTGAAATCCTCCTTCTTCTCCTCCTCTGAATCCAGGAATCACAGACACCAGCCCACTCTCTGGCAGGGCACGATAGTTTTTGAGATGTGCTTTGCCTGGACGCTGCCTGGATGGTCTGAGGATTTGTGAGCCTTGGGCCTTGTCATGGGCAGACACTGTTACGAGGTAACATAAGTTGAGAGTAACCTTTCAGTAGAACAGTTTGAGTTAAAATAAAGGGATTGAAAAAGAGTACAATGACCAAAAAAATCTATAAAAATGCAATTGCGCTAATATAATTTTATCACTTATTTAAAAATTTAGTCGACCCAAAAGACTACCAAGTGTGAAATTAAGGAACAGCTCCTCTACTTTTATGGAAATCACTCTTCCTCACTTGTCTAATAGCCTGATTTTGTCAGATCATTTATTTCCATGGTTTTAAAATGAGCTTGACAGACAGAATTTTATAACACCACTTTACTGCAAATAAGAACATCATTTTCGCTTATTAAAACTGAAGCTTAGAGAAAGCATTAAAATTAACAGTTCACTCTGCTTTAACCTTTTGAATACTGCCGTGACTTTACACCACAGACTATGTGTAAGGAAGACCAAGGCGCCTGGCATAGATGGAGGAGGTGGGATGGGGCTTGGATTCCAAGCCCAGGGGGACTCACAGAAGATTCTTACCCAGCTGGAAAAGGCCATGATGGTTCCCGGAGGAGTGCCCCTGTGGCCAGTGATCACCAGCCTTGAAGCCAGCCCTAGTGCCCTGGAGACACCAGAGCCAGGTGCTCCTTCTCAGCTGGAGCCAGTGACCTACATTTTTCCCCTAGAGACTGAGTTGATTAAGAACTGGGCTCTATGAATATTCTTAACTTTCTTTCTTTCTTTCTTTCTTTCTTTCTTTCTTTCTTTCTTTCTTTCTTTCTTTCTTTCTTTCTTTCCTTGCTTCCTTCCTTCCCTCTTTCCTTCATTCCATCATTAAAGAAATCTTTCCCAAGAGTGTGTGTGTTGGGGGGGACAGGCATTACTCTAGGCCCTAGAATAAAATAGTAAGACCAAGTCTTTATCCTCAGGACTTTCAGCCTATCATGAGGCTCAGAGGCCAGGCCATGATCCCTAGAACAAGTAAAAAGACAAGGTCCTGCTTGGTGGTTCAAGTAAGTCAAGGCTGTGGACCAAAAGCAGAGCAGGCGAGGCAGAGACACATACAAGTGCTTGCTGAACAGCAGTAAGGTTTCTTGGGCTGGGGCACTTTGGCGCACAGCCTGCAAGACCACCTGTGCTGGTCATCATCAGTACATGAAGTCTTTTTCTATGTCCTATGCGTGAGGCCTGGGTCAGGAGCTCTGTGGGAGAGAACAGTTGGAATATACATTTCTGTGCCTTCCAGCTTTGGCCCAGTCTTCAGACAGCCCCAACAGGCTAGGGATGTGCCATCGCCAGAGTAGGTCCCCATCAGCAACTGCAGGGAACTCAAACATTTCACATCCAGATTGGAACATGTCAGAAATGGTGTTTCCCAGAGTTTTCCTATGCATTTAGATCCAGCTTCCTACTTAACCAGTTGTCCTGCTCATGCTTCTCTGTGCACTCTGTGTTCTCTATTTCCCCACCTACCCCTCCTATGCTCCTGTATTCACTTGCCCTTGAATAGCTTGGCTCACAGTTTTGGGAAATCTAACTATAGGCAAAGACTCATGTCCTGCAGCTGGGACCAGTGATTTTCATTTGTTCCTAGATCCCCAGTCACACAGTCTTTCCTGCATCCCTGAGGATGTAGCACTCTCTCAGGCCTCCTTGAGGCCACTGATCCTCAACTTGCAGAGCAGTCCCTTTGCGGGGACTGTTTGGCGCAAGGGCTCATCATTTCCAAGCAGGAGCAGTGTGGTCAGGGGCAGGGTAGGCCAGGACCAACCCCTGGACATTTTGCTCCTGCACCCCTTGGACTCACTGCTCTGAGCTTGCTCTTGCACAGTCCTGATCTGCAGCAAGAGCATAGCTGTGGGTCAGCCTGACCAACAGTGGGGCAGCTTCCCTTCTCCAGGACACATAGTTCTCAACCTGCTCACTTGTGGTCTTCCCAACACACCACAGAACAGAGACCTTTGCTCACACCTAGTTTGGCTATGCTTCCTGTAACTGACCTGGCCTTTGCTTCTTTTGCCCCACCATCCCTCACTCCTGCCCCGGGGTAAACTACCTGCACATACAGCTGTGCCTCAGCACTGTCTTCAGAGGCATCCAGACTAAAGCAACAGCGGTGTCTGGGTTTGGCATCATCAGGTAGAGTGCCCTACTGCATCCGTCTTCTCTCTTGACATCCTGACTCCATTGCAGCCTCCATGCCTCAGTTGACAGCATCTCAGTTTACAATAGTATGTGCAAGTACTTCTTGCAGTCCCTTTCCTCCCCAGGGGAAATCCGAACACCTCAGTCCATCTGCGCCTCTCAACCTCTGTGTAGCACTCTCTCAGGCCACCCTGAGGCCACTGAGCCCCTTTTTACAGCACTCCCTGTGCCACAGGCCACAGCCTGTGTTCCCTGATCCCCTATAATGTGCCCATGTGGTACTTGGTGCTGTGGCCAGATGGACTGTGGAGTGGGGAGACCTCTACTGTGCCCAGCAGCCTCAGGACTAGCATAGTGCTGCTGACTCAGGAAAGCTCTGTCCCCAAAGCAGTGTCCCTCCCCCTGAACTCAAGGCTATTTCTGCATTGGGGACCATCCCTGTGCTTGGCACAAAGAAAACAATCAAGAAATGATGAATGAAGAGAGCGAAGGACTGTATGGTGTGAAAAAAATGAATGAACATGCTGGGTGTCTGTTTGCTGTGTCTGTTACAGCATCCGAGTGTCTCCGCCTCACATGCCCTGGGGATACCCCCAGGCAGAATCAGTCACTCCCAAGGCCCCCTGGGCAAACATCTGTCACTGCTTTGTGTTGCAATCTGCTTGCAGGTGAGTGTCTACTCTAGTCTGGGAGCAGATGGGGGCTGGATCTTCCTCTGTCTGACACCTGGCATAGAAGAGTCGGTGTGGCCAGGTAGCAGGCTGGTGCCTGGAAGGTGTATGTGGATTAATTAGATTGATAAAAAAGGGATTCGTCACCAAAATGGGGGAGGAGGGGACTAAAAACAAGGCCTCCATGACAGGTGTGCAGCAGCCAGGTTCTGGGCACCCCTTCTCATCTCACCAAGGAGATGACATAACCTTCTTTCACAAAAGGGGCACCTGAGCCTTGGAGATACTGGATGTCAGGGCCAAGACCCACACTAGTGGTGGGGAAAATGATGACACACCTGAGGCTGGGCACTCCTAAACTCGGGGTCATGCGCTGCTTCCTTATGCAGTCCCTGCCTCCACACCCCACCCCACCATGACTGAACTATCTCCTCCTGTGCTGAGCCTCCTCCTCATCTCCTGTCATAGGCAGTGACAGGTTCTCAGCGCAATAGAAAAAGAGGCAGAAGGAAAAAAGAGAAAGGGGCTTTATTTTCTTTGAGGACATGGAGAGAATTTAGAGAGGTCAAGGAATTCTCTGAACTAGACAAAGAGAGGTTGGGGCTTTTATGGCTTTTTCCCAGGGGTGGGGTTTGAAGGGGATGTCTAGATATACCTTGGGGAGCTGATTGGGGGCCTTCGCTGAGGTGGCAAGAAGGGTGAAAGGAAATTATGCATTGGGCTGAGTTGGAGAAGAAGCGGGGAGGTGGTGTTTTGTTTTAAGTGCATTGGCCATGTTAGATGACCACCATGATAACTTTAGCAATTCATACTAGGGCCAGAACCTATCAGGCAGCAAGTCTAGGCCTCTTCCCAAGGCTCTGAGCAGTAGGCGACCACTTACCCTGACACCAGTCCTGGTTCACACTTGGCGTAGATCCTACTCCATAGCATAGCTCTTTCTTTGGAGGTGGTTGTTTCCTCAGGCACCATGAGATGATCTCGGATCCTAAGTAAAAAGAATCTCCACTCACTGCAGGGAGCAGAGCTGTCCTGTGCGTACCTCCTTAGTGCCGCTGTGTTTTAGCCTGTGAGTGAGCTGGGCACCCAGAGAGCCAGAACCTCCCCAGTGAGTATGACACCAGTCCAAAGTGCACACAGAGAAGGGAGCAGTCATTGTGACAGGTGACAGCCTTGGGGTGGGTGTGGGGCGTTAAGTGGGAACAGAGTGCTGGTGGGAACACCTAGTGACACTGACATTGTTGAGGAAAGGGAACTTGGAGGGTGGTGATCCGCAGGTGGGCCCAGATGAAATGGTGAAGGAAGTGCTATCCAATGATACTGTCCAGGGGAGGAGCCAGCCGGTAGACTGAGGAATGGTGGAGTTTCCTAGCAGCTGGGCTTTCCAAGGAGCACAGAACACACTGCAGAGTGCGGTCCATGCAGTCAGTCCCTGCTGGTTCTAGATGTGTGCTGCTTGGATGCACTCTCACCCACAGCTGGAGGCAGAGGGGAGCTTAAAGAGCTCTGGAGCATGGTGCAGAATTCTCCACTGAAGACCAACCCTTGAAACTTCATCTCTTCAGCTTCCCTCTTCCAATCACCAGAATGAAGTGAGAACAGGGAACAAAACAGCAATTTTCCTTTGTCTCCTTTCCAGAGATGTCTATAAAGGACACCTAGACTTCCTCTTAATTGAGAAGCAATAGGACCAAGTTCTTTCTTTACCTCCATTGAAAGAGGAGACAGCTCCTCCTGATTTTCCTGTCCAGTGCCCAGCTGTCCTTGGAGGGGAATTCCCCAAGGGACTGCTGACTTCCAGACTCCAGGGACCTTCCTCAAAGTCTTGAATCTAGCGGGGAGTGATGCTGCTGATTTGCTGGTTCCGCTGTCCCTGACAGGGCATCACGGGCAGCGGGTAAGAAGGCTCACTGTTGTCTTGGGCCCCCTCCTTTCCTCTGGCAGGTGCCTCCACTCCTCTGTGCCTTCCCAGAGTGGGTCAGAGCCCAGACAAGGAACTTGGCCCAGATGGATCCTACAGCAGTGTAGGACAAGAACCAGAACCAGAACCAGAACTTGAACTCTGCTCCTGCAAAATGTGGGGAAGTGCAGACACTGCTGGCACAGCTTGAAAATCACTGCCTCCCAGCAGGGTGTCTGTTTACAAAGACAGGAGCTCAGAAATGCATCCATTGTGGAAAAACAAAGCTTCAGAAATAGGCATGCCAGCACTCCCCCACCATATGGAGGCAGAGCAACGCAGCATGTGTTGTGCTTCAGCCCTGGGATCAACGCCCTCTCCCGCCAGGGCCTCTTGGTCTCCGTTCCCAGCATATCAGGGTTTCACTGCACCTGTGTAGCATAACTTTGTGCTGATTCACTCCAGCCTCCTCTGCAGGCCTTGCTGTGCCCAGGACCTGGGATAGAACACGAGCCTTGGACACAGGCCTCAGATCCCAGAGGCCCTCAGCAAGCATAGCTTTGAAACCTTCCGCTTTCTCTCTGTGCAAACAGGTGTCCTGGGGACCCTGAGGGCAAACAAGTTTGCCATAGGGCCTGAGAAGCCTGCCTGGGCAGTGGGTCACTCACCGTCTTACTCAAAATCTCCTAGGTGCCCAGGACATGCCTGGAAAAGTCCCCCAAACTGTTGCAGAGAGTAGAGGAGGATTGCCCATGTGAATTTCTGCTCTAGGAGTCAGAAGGGTCCTGGGCAAATAACAGCAGAGGTTCTCCAGTGTCTGTGGTGGTCACAGCCAGGTCTGTGAGGCTCAAGGCCCTGCAGTTCAACTACCTGCAAATCCTGGCTGCTTGTGTTGTGATGAAGAGGTACCTGGTATGACTGAAATATATAATGAATGTTCAATTTTAAAAAATTACAATAAAAAGACACTGCCATTAACCTCCTGTCCTTCGATGCACATATTTAAGTGCTCTCACCACTTACCGGAATGGCTCTGGATGTCCTCTTTCATGAATACCTTTAGTGGCACGGTCCTGGGATGCTTCTATGTCCTGAACCAACTCCACCTGTTTCCCTTTTGTGTTCATTTTGACTTTGTGGAGGAGCTAAAAGTCGCCTGGTGCCAGATCTGGTGAAAAAGACAGGTGAAGACATGCTAGCATGTTCCAAAGAGCTTGCTTTTCTGGCAGATAGCACTCACTGCATTTTTTTCAAAGTATTCTTTGTAAAGACACTCACAGGAGACTTTCAGAACTACTTCTGAAAGTGGCAGAAATGAAGGGATAAGTCTAAATTATCTAATAAGTCTAAAAGTCAGTAAGTCTAATGTCTGTCTAAAAGTCTAATAATAGTCTAATAAATAATGAGTCTAGTAATATGATTAGTCTAAAAAGTGTAAAAGTCAAATTGGAGACAGGAGGTTTTCTTGAGGGGGAATATTTGGCAATATGTCATTTACTGCAATAAAATTTTAAACATTTAAACATCCATATTTTGATCCTTCCTTGAACATTAACATTGAGTACTTACAAGAGCACACAGAAGTGTGTCATGCACACATGGTGCTTTTTTTTTTACATAAATATGATCACTTTGCACATGGTATGGTTGGTGCATTTTCTCTGGATCCATGTCCTTTTTGTGTATCTCTGTAGAGGAGCACAGAGTTTGGGTATAACTTTGGGCATTTAACAATCTCTATCAAATACACCCACTTCCACTTTTCTTCCTTTTATTCTTTCTAAATCTTTCTTTTCTTTCCCTCTTCTTCTCTGCCACTCCACCATCATCAGTGGTGTTGCACTAAACATCCTTAAGCACTCCTTTTTATGAAAGCTGCTGTTTTTTCTGTAGAACAGTTTCCTAATAGTTTCTTGGGGCTGAACCTAACCAGGGCACGTCTATATTTTGTTTTTAAACACTACCATGTTTTCCTCTAAAAAGACAGTGTGTGTCTCACAAACTCCAGGTGTCATATTTTGACAGTTTATGTTGTAGTTTAACAGAGGAGAGCTGCATTATCTCCTTTCATGAGAAAGCCTAACCAAGGGTCCACATGGGGATACCTCACTGCACCCAAATAACATCTAGAGATTGTTTCAATTAAGCAAGCTAGTGTTCGAAATGTACTAAAACTGTATCAAGATCAGCATACTATGTTTTAACCTGAATGTTTTGTCTATGTAGGATAAACTAATAACTATGAATCGCATCATACTCTGTGAAGCCAATGTTATTATTATACTTATGAAAGGAAAAACTTGTGGTGAGTCACATGGTAGTATGTCCATATCCTCATGGTGGGGAGTGTAAATGTTACTTTATTTGGAAAAGGGATTCTTGCAGCTGTGAGTTATGAGTTAAGGGTCTTGGGGTGGTAAGTTCATCCTGAGTTATGCAAGGAGGCCATAACTTCAGTGGCAAATGTCTGTGTAACAGATATAGAAAAAATTGCTTAGAGGAGAGAAAGCCATATGAAGACTGGCTCTGAGTTAGTGGCAGAGCTGCAACCCAGGAATTTTGAGAACCTTCAGAAATTGGGAAAGGCCAGAAAGCTAGTCTTCTGTGGAGAGTGAGGATCAAAACTCTATGGATACCTGAAGTTCCAGCTTCTAGTTTGAAGAATTGCAAGAGAATACGTTTTTGTTATTTTCAGCTAGCACGTTTTTTAAATAGTCCCTGAAACATATACAGCTACCCAGGCTCGGAGGGATCAGAAATATCCCCAGGCTTGCCCAGTGCCCTGCCAGTGTCACATGTGTGTCTGTGAGAATGGAGGCAGAGGGACATTAGGAGCCTTTAGCTCTGGAGAAACTACCCAAACTCCAGGCTGCCTTGGGAATCACTGGATGGAACTCTGATGAGAAGCCCTATGAACATAGGTGGAGGCTTTCTTCAGGATCAACACTATGGTGAGCAAGATGATGAGATGAATATTCTAGAAGGTTCTAGAGGCTGAGAAGGCTGGGCCCTACTGTCTTTGCAGGAATGGTACATAAGGGCTCTGTCCTATTTAACACAGCCGCTTACATCTTCTGGTGGCTTCATCTTGGGAATGACACAGTCTGTGTAACAGATACAGAGGAGGTGGCCAGAGGTTTCCTGTGGAGGGAGGGCTCAGGTGAAATGTTCCCAGGGAGAGGTGGAATGAGGAAGATCAGCTTTGGGCTAAGAAAGACTATTTTTGATGTTTCCTTGGGAATGATTTGGCTTCTGAGTCTCAGTGGCAGATTCTGTAAAATAGACTTAATAAGCAGATTAAAATGTGCGGGATGACTGTGGAATGTTATGCCTTGTGTCTCACTCGCCAAGCCTCCTGTGGTCATAAGTGGGGCACTTCAGAGCTGGCTGGATCTAGAGTGTATGATAGTAGAATTAAAAGTGTATGATGCTAGGATTAAGGGTATATGATTACTAAATTAGTCTACCAATTGGTTTAGTACAGCTTTAGGTGTGGATAAAAGGAGGAGGTCCAAGCTGAATATGAATGCTATCTGCCCAAAGGGCAGGTAGGTAGAACAGAAGAGATAGGAAGAGGGCTGCTACTGTCGCTTGCAGCTGCTTAGCCACTATGCTGCTTTCTGCCTGCCACAAAGCGTTTCTCTCTGTGGTGTCCCTCTGCCACACAACCCTGCCTTGGAGCCAGCCAACTGTGTACTTAAACCTCTGCAAACTGCAAACTACTACACACCTTTTCTCATTTAACTTTGGGTGCTGAGTGTTTTGTCTAGGCTATGGAAAAACATAACTAAGACAGAATACTCCTAGCCCTCTCGCAGGTGATTGGTGAGGAATTAGTAAGAGAGAATGTGTTGCCTCAGGTGCAATCCAGCACAGAGCAGTGCTGTAGACTCTGAGATCTCTGTGTGGGTCACCCCATGGATGCATTCTCTGCTTTCAGTTTAATGAGGATCTTCTTCATGAGTTAGAGTAAGGTCTTTAGGTTGTGCAACTTATGCTCTAAAATAGGAAGGATGCAGACTCTGGGCAGACATATCTCCTTGGCCTTTAGACTCCTGGCCATGTGATCATTAGGGACAGAAAGGACCCTGTAAGCGTGGGGCTCAGGAAAGGGGCCCTGTCTGTCCAAACATGACTGACAATGACCCAGCTCTGCCCTGGGTCTCAAGCTTCATTTCTACAAGGATTCACAGGGAGACAGAAGTTTTCAAATATTGCTCTTAACCTCTTTTCTTCCCAGACTTCCAGAACTTTTCATTGTACTTGGTGGTAAGGTGGATTCTGTCTACAGCTACCTAGTGGAAGCCAGACACTGAACCTGCCCATAGGAGCACCAGATGGTGGCTGTTCCTTGCTCCTTCTATAAAAAGAAGCAGCCTTATCCTGCAGCCAGCCTGGCTAAGCCAGCCACTCCTCAGATGACAGCTGACATGGTCATTTCCTGAGAGCCTACTATGTGCTAAGCCTCCACGTACAGTACTCCTACTTCATGAAGGCTAACATGATTATCCCCATTTCACAGATGAAATACAGTGCCAGTTGTCTCTGCAAATAAGCTGACATCTGGGGGTATCTCTTCAGGAAACCATGATTCACTAGCCTGTCTTCCCCAAAGTGGTTTTATTATAAAAAAATCTTTAGCGTATTCCTCTTAGCATAGTAGATATTTCATACCTTTTGCTTATTGCAATGCACTGTGCTAAACATCCATTATTTAACTGTGCACTGGGTGTAGTCATTCTTCAGGTACTAGTGTGCCAGCAATCATTTACATCCTGCATGAGGAGTCAGGCAGAGTCCTCTACCTGCACAGAGAGAGCTGACAGTGGGACAGAATATAATTGTTCCAAAAAGCCACACTTGATAGCTAATGAATGAGCAGGTGAGGATTAGAGATGGGGAGATCTGCTGGCGTTTGAGAGAGGTAAACCAACAATTAGAAGAAGAATATGTTCTGTGGACTGTCAGGGTAGAGTTTTGCATTGCAAAAGGGAAAAGAGGATTCAGATTCGAGAGCAATATGATGCCTGCCACAGGTATGGGGGAGATTCACACTAGGGGATGTGGTTGAAGATAAATTTTTAAGAGGACTTAGAAAAACCTCTTCCAGTGGCTGTAAGGTTTTGATCCTCCTTTCCACATGTACACACAGCACGCAACTCAAGCATGTTCTGGGCATCTGGTGTGTGCAGCCTAGGGGTCTGGGGCTCAGTACCAGTTCAGGGTATCTCTGGCCTGTGTGAGATCAAGGGGACAGGTACTCCCGGACATGGGGTTATAAAATGCGGTCTAAAGCTATATGGAGAATGTTTGAATTGAAAAACAATTATGACAATAAAAGTCACACCATCATTAATCCCCCTTTGAACACAATTATCCCATCATTGTTCCCACTTTCCGAAGCCGTGTTGGAATATGTGATTGTTCTTAGTTGTCCTGTCTGTGCTTTCATGGCTTGATGTCCTGAAACAATTCGAAAGCTGCATCTTTCATGGTCATGGTGACTTTGGGAAGCACCCAGAAATCACACAGTGCCAGTTGCAGTGAATAAGGTAGATGAAGACACATCATAATATTTTTACTAGACAAGAATTTCCATGAATGTTTTGAGTCTATTTAGAGACTTGGAGCCACCCAGAAAAAGACATTCATGAAAGAGGACTTTCAGAACTACCTTAGAATGTAGTGAGAATGATGGGATAAGTGAATTCAAAGGAAGTAGGCATGCTGATGACATTAAGATGTTTTTTATTGCAGTACATTTTTAAAACAAATTAATTTCAATGATATTCTTTTGCCATACATAATGATCATATTCATGATGGGGAACTTGTACCCATTTGTATTAGATGTTTTTTTTTTTCTTTTTGAGACAGGGTCTTGCTATGCAGTTCAGGCTGGCCTTGAGCTCACTTTTGTAGCTCAGGCTGGTCTCAAACTTGCACTGATCCTCCTACCTCACCCTCCCAAGTGCTGCGATTACAGGCATGTGCCACTGCACCCTGCATTTGTGTTATATCTTAACTCATTTCCCCCTCTACTCTCTTCCCTTCTCTTTACGCATTCTTCCCACTCATCATATTATTTGATCATAGGCCATGTCTTTCTGGGTGCTCCTCTCTTAGGAGTGAATGTTAATGATGAGTACAACTAAGGTGATTATTGACCATGGAATGTTTTCGAGGGTGCTGCCCATTACCTGTTCTTCATGAAGACATGAGCTGGACCATACTACTCAACCAGGGTGATGTGGGGTTTAGGGGATTAAGTCTCTATCTATGACAAGGGGTGATGAGCTGCCTATGTCAGTTTCTATGCCCTCCCTCAGTGGAGACCACTTGTGCTGCAGAGAAAGTTTCAGTAGAGCTGTGACAATGGATTTATAAACTACAAATTCCCTACTGAAGGAAGAAAGATTCCAAACTTTCACTCTAATCAGACTCTATGTTGTGTACATATTTTTATATATGAAGGTTCCCTGTGGAGTGCACATATGTGGAAATATGCACATATATATGCTGCGGATCGACTGGTAGATGCAAACACATACATATATATTGTGGAAACAGCATTTGTATGACAAGTATGAGAACCATCATCCTACATTATCTGCCAAGGTCAATATCTAGCTGGCCACTGCCATGAGGAAACCTGCTGGCCATCCCCTAGTGACAATGAGTGCAACAGCATGACATAGTCTTACTGTCATTTCTCAAAATCTTCAAAGCCAGACCCAAGGGCTTCAGAGATGTGAGTAAAGTTAGCGCTGGTGGGGATATCCCGCCCCACTGAGGAAACCTCTGCTCAGGTTCTCAATCCTCTCCAGGCTGGGTGCACAGTATTTTCCAGGTAACTAAAATCAAAACTTTGTCCATAAAAACAGCTCTGTACAATCAAATGAGCCACTGGCATGCCTCCTTCCACGGAGGCTACCAACTTCCTTAGTTCTTCAGCTTCTCAGGTAACTGAGAAGCCTTCAGCTATTGTGATGATGGAGGCAGGGAAAAACAACAGGGACTGGTCACAACAGATACTCACTGGCCATGTTCTGGTGGCCTGGCTCCAGTGCCAGCCATCCTGCCTGTGTAGTGCTGGTCCCAGGGACCAGAGTCCCATGCTGTGTGTTATTTATTTATTTAGGTACTGGAGATCTAACTCAGGACCTTGCGTTTGCCAGGCAGGTGCTAATGCTGCTGAGCTGTCTCTCCAGCCCTGCTTTGGGATTGACAGGCAATTGGATTTTAGAAACTAAGGTTCTGAGATGTCTTTCTTTCCTCCTCTTTGTGGGCCGATCTTTGGACCCAGGATTTATATGTTCTGTTCACTTTGTTCTCTTCACTATTCACTGGGCTCCTGATCCTGACCCCTTGGTTGGACTCCTTGGTCTTCTTGTCTTTTATTTACATCTGTTTTCTTTTTAAATTTGTTATTTCTTTTAAGTTTTCATTTTCAGTCTTATAGAAAAGTGAAGAATTCTCATAGCCTCATTATCGATTCTCTAGCTATCAACATGTCACTTTTTCATTTCTTCTTTCTGCCCATTTCTTTCTACGTATTTACTCATGTAATCATGCATATGTCCACAAACTTTAATCTTTCTGGATCATTGAGAATTAATTGAAGATATGATTTTCTTTTCCCCTAAATACAATGCTAGGTATTTCCTAAAAACAATGATGCTCACTTCTATACCCACGGGAATCAAAAAGGAATGGAAATCAGTAAATCAATATTGGTGTAATGCTGTTGTCTACACTAGAGATTTTATTCCTGTTGGACCAATTGTCCTAACAGTATCCACTACAAAACTGAAAGAAAATCTCAGGTCCCAGTTGCTTTCAACCCTCATGTCTCCTTCACCTCCTTAAGGAAAATCAGTCAGTTCCTTGGGTATCTTTTGTGTTCTAGGATATTGACGCTTTGGAGGCTTTCAGGCTGGGTGCTTCACACAATGTGTTCAGTCTGGATGTTTTATTAGGATACCAACAAAGCAGTGCCTTATTCTTCTAGGATTGTTCTACTTGGAGACACAAGGTGTGGATTTGCCCCATGTATCCTGGATCATAGCTGTTGCCAGATCCTGCTGTTCTTTGTAACAAATACATCTCATATGGGCTGATCTTTTGACACTGCATGAATGTCCTGATACTTCTTCTCAAATATTCATCTAATAGTTCAGTATCTATTGATGATTCTTGGTTAATTAAACTGTTATGACTACTATAACTATTACTATTACTATAACTATTACTATTACTATAACTGCCTAGCAATAATTTGCCTTTCTACTGCAGGGAAGAGCCTTCTCCTTTTTGACTATCTGTTTGTTTATATCAACATAACTCATGGATTTTTATTTTATTCAATGGATTATTGTATTTGGTCATAGGACTCACTTCCAACTGCCTTCTGTTTCTTTTTAGCATGTCCCTGTTATTTCTTGCCCCTCTTCTCATGTTTTGGTGTAAGTCATTCTAGAATCTTCTCATATATACCTCTTACTCTAGACCTAAACTAGACCATTTCTGCAAGTGGCCCTGCTTGTTGTAATGGAATGTGGCTCATGGAGACCAAGTATGGATGCTAAAAATGCTCAGTGCTGCTGGACTGTTATTGTTTCTAAACTGTGTATAAACACATAAATAATCTCTCACTCTTCTTTCTCCTCCTCCACTACTTCTCAGCTTCCCTCCCTTCATTATCAGATCCCTCCCTCTGTCTTTTTTCTAAACCACAAACTCATGCCCATAAACGTGGTCTCTGACATACAATGGCTTCACTTAAATCATTATGAAAATTTCTGTTCATGTGATAGCAATAGATGCCCCATGGAAACCATCCTTTGGAACTTGTACCCTTCTGAAGGTGCTTCTGTACTCTCTTTTCTGTAATCTAGGGTAGGAACAGCAGCAGTGAGCCACAGCTCCTAGTCAGCCACGTGACGAGAAGCGACAGCGAATAATCTGGTAGTGTATATGTGGTGGGTTATGTGTACTAAGTGTATTTCTAACTTAATGCTATTTTCCACTGACAGTGGATTTATTGGCATGGGATATCCCTCTTATAACTCAATGACTATCT
>PVKN010007962.1:0-25805 GCA_004027915.1 Capromys pilorides
TCGCTGCCCAATAGTCTGTCCCCACGTGTATATCTCTGATTGGATGCTGTTAGCCATATAAGCCCAGGTACGGGAAGTGCCTGGCGCACAACACGGGAAGAGCCGTCTCGGACGGACGTTAGAGGTTGTCGCCCAGTCAATAAAGGAGCTTGCACAGGCAGAAGTGTTCGTGTGCCTTATTCTGCGGGACAGAAGCGGCACCGGACACTTCTCTTGAGAAATAAACCAACGACTCATGGAATTTGGTCTCATGAGAATAACCTGGAGTTCTTTCCACAACAGTAATCCAGGTCTCAGCAGAGGCAATCTTCATGTGCCCCTTCCTGTGGAAGCTTCTTTTTTGTTGCTATGACAAATGACCACTAACCTGGTATAGTGACTTCAAATGACAGGGATTTATTATTGTGCACTTACAGAGGTCACAAACCCAGTGTGGGTCTCACTAGGACAAAGAGAGGTTGTTAGAACTACATTTCTTCTGGAGGCTTTCAGGGAAAATGTACTTCTTACTCTTTTCTGGAGAAACATGCTGCTTCTGTTTCGGAGCTAGGCCACCAGTGACTGAAAATGAGAGTCAAAATAAATCTCCCTCCTTTAAGTTGTGCATGTTGCATACTGTGTTCTCGTGGTGAGAAAGTGACAAAGGACACAACCTCTTTGGTTTATGGTCTCTTCTTCCATCTTCAAAACCAGTAGGTAAGCATCTTCAAGTTTTTCACTTTGTTTAATGACCCTCCTGCTTCTTTCTTACAAGGGTGCTTGTGATTATACTGAGCCTAATTGGATAATACAGAATATTTTCCATCTGAAGATCTACCAGATCTATAAAGTCCTTTTTTCTACACATCCACAGGTTATCAGGATTAGAACTCACCATCCTTGTGGGCTGTCATCCTGATGGCTGATCTCCAGGTCCATCCTCTCCCTAGTGCTCTGCTCAGTGGCCTGGGAGACTGACCTGAATGGCTGCCTGCCTCTGCCAGCTCTCTTGCTCTTTGATTCAGCCAGTGGGGGAACAAGACACCAGCAAAATTCAGAAGAGAGAAGAGCCCTTGGTTACCTCCTCACTGGGGCACTACGGGTTGGGTGTTGGATATGTCTCTGCACCAAAGGACACATGCCCAGTGGACAGTCCTTTCTGTATAGCTGCAGATCCTCTTGCCCACTGCACTCAGCCCTGGGGGTCTAGCAGCTTCCCTGCTTGCCTGGGCCTTGGTTTTGCACTATTCACTGTTGATTTCTTTTACATTCACATACATTGCAGTAGAAGTTCATATTTGACCTAAATAGGACAGTTAAAAATCTTAGAACACAACATAGAGATAAGGATTCATGACCTTGGATTTATCAGTGGACTCCTAGATATGACATAGAAATAAAATCAACAAAAGAAAAAAAATTTGTTGAATTAGATGTTACCAAATTAAAACAATTTTCTATCAAAATACTTTTTTAGCTACTAAAAAAACTACATAGGAAGTTGGGCATGGTGACACATGCCTATAATCCCAGCATTTGGGAGGCAGAAGCAGGAGGATATACATGAATTAGAACCCAGCCTGGATTACAGAGTGAAACCCTATCTCAAAAGCAAACAAACCAAAAAGCAAAAGCAAAAGCAAAAACAAGCCAATCAAGCAAACAAACACAAAGATAACTTACCAGATAAGAAATATTGGAAAGTCATATACTTGATAACACTATATAGAGCCTTCATAACTCAACAACAAAGAGACAACCTAATTAATAAATAAAGACTTAAATAGACATTTCTCCAAATAAGACAGATAGTTGCAAAGTACATTAGGAGATGCGCCACATTGTTTTTTAAATAAGAAGTGTAAATCAAAACACAATGGTATACCGCATCACACATGCTATAACGGCAATAACCAAAACCAGAGAAAAATAAGTACTGTGAAGGTGGAGAAGGAGTAGAAGCCTGTGTGAATGTACAATGGGGGTGCTGTTGTGAAAGGTAGATTTGCAGCTCCTTAATAAATTACATATAGACTTACCAAGAGATTCAGCATTTCCATTCCTAGTGTTTGTATCCCAAATAATTACAAATAAGTGCCCAAATAAAAATTTGCGCATAAATATTCATTACAGCATTATTCACAATAGTCAAAGGGCATGAAGAGTTTAAATATTAAGCAACTGGCAAATAAATAAACAAAATATGTACCCATACAATGGGATACTATTTGGCAGAAAAAAAATAAAGTCTTAATACATGGTACAACATAGATGAACCTTGAAAAATTATGCTAAGTAAAATTTAAAAAGAGCCAGAAATGGCTATATAGCAAATGATTTCACTAATATGAAATGTCCAGAATAGACAAATACAAAGAACCAGGAAGTAGATTTGTGTCATGTGTATTATAGGAGATGATTGCTTGATCGATGCATGTGGGGCTTTTTGGAGGGGAGTGGGTGGTAAAAATGTTTTGGAACTAGGTTATGGTGGTGTTGTATAACACTGTGAAGGCAGTAAGCATCACTGAATCCTAACTTTATGACAGCTCAAATGTTAAAGTTTCATGGCATGTATATTTTAACATACACACACACACACACACACACACACACACACACACACTTCTTGGTATTGCAAGGCATCATCTGAAAGTATAGCTTAAAAAGTATAGTTAATACTTAAATTTTAAAAGTTTTTACTATAAAAGACATCTTGCCATTAATAGCCCTCAAAACCCTTCCCCATGCCTCAAACATCCATGACCCATTATCTTCTCTCTTTCTCAAGTAGCTCTGAAAATCTTCTTCCATGGCTTCAATTGCGCTGTCATGGCTGCCTGAATGCCCTCCCATGGTCACTGACTTTGATACAAACCCAGGGTCACATGGTGCCAGTTTCAGTAAATATGGTGGGTGAAAACATGTCGTGATGTTTTCACAAGTTGACCTTTTCACTGGGTCACTCAGCAGCAGCATTTGCCATAATTTGGTTCACATCTTGAAAAGACACCCACAAAATAGGCCTTCCAGAACTGCTCTAGAAAGTGGCAGGAAGGAGGGAGCAAGCGTGCTCTGGAGGTGTGGCCTGCGCAGGATATCTGGAGGCTGCTTCTGGTCCTGAGTCAGTCTTAACAGAAGCCTCTGTCTTGCCTTCTAAGTTATGTGGGACTCTTCACGTGCTTGCTGCCTACTTCTCAGGGATGCCAGCTCTTCCTGGCCAGCTTTCAAGGTAGGAGCCCCCACTGCATTGCACAGGACTCCCAGGCAGAGTCTACCTCTGGCCCCTTCATCTGGATTTTCACACTTAGAATCTCCTTTCACTACCCAGGCCAAAGTTCAGGCCTGTCTTTTGTAGTTCATAGATTTCACTTTCTGCCCTTCCTTCTGCCCTTTCTTTCCTCCTCATTGTCACTTCTGCCCTTAGTTGCATTTCTGTTTCTTTGCTATCCAAATGTGAAGCAGGAGCTTTAATCCCAGCTACAGTGAGACACATGGATAGAGATCCTTCTGTGGGCACCACTTCTTTGTTTTGAAATCAGCTCCTTCAGCTGTCATAGGCAAGTCCCATACATGGGATCAACACACTGTAGCAGTCCATCATTGTGGATGCCCCCCCCCATTCAGCTTTAATTTATGGGCAGAAAATCCTTGCCTTAGAACTACTCATAGCAGAGTGCTTCACAATGGGTGGCATTGCAACAAAACTTACCCATGGGACCTGGGTTCACTGTTCAACAGCATTTATTACAATGTGGCACAAAGTTCAAGGTTCCTGCCAACCAAGCTATTTCCCAGTGCTCTGGAGGGGACTACCCACCAAGTGCCTAGAAAGTCCTCCAATCTATGAGTGTCAAATCAAAACAAGGTTAGAGAAAACCTGGCTGTGAGTCCAGAGTGTTCTCAACTAAAATAGGTAGAGTGGATGGAGAGCACAGAAGAGGGAATCTCAAATTTAGAGTGGGATATGCTGTCTCTTCAAAGCAAGCAATCTCCTGGGCTCTAGCCTGGGCCTAGCACAAACATTTCTGTATTATCTTTCTGGTTCTTTTTCCCCTTTAAATCATTCATCCATTCATTCATTCATTCATTTGGTACAGGGTCTTACTACGCAGTTTGGACTCATAGTGATCCTGCTGTCTCAGCCTCCCCAGTGCTGGGATTGCAGGTGTGTGTCACCACACCCAGTTTCACTGGCTGGTGCAGATTGCCCAGGGTCTGGGGCCAGTGCAGCATATGGTGCCAGGGACCAAAACTTGGTCCTTGCACTTGCCCAGCAGGTGCTTAGACTGCTGAGCTATTTCCCAGTCCCTCTGTGCTGTATTTCTACTAGCCTGCTGTCAATTAACCTCTGAAACTGTGTTTCCAACACAGCACATCCCGAGTTGAGCTAACTCTCTTTTTCTCCCTCCTGATTTCTTTGTACTCTGTGACCCTCTTGTCAGCATCATCTCCAAACTACTTTGCCCTGTTCTGTCTTCATCTGTGATGCCAGAACTATACCATGTCACTTGCCCCCTCATGCTGGCTCTGAAGGGCCTAATATTTGGCATTCAGGTACCTTTTCTTTCCCACTGCCCATAGCCCCTGCTACCATCCTACAGCAAGGATCTCTGCTTCCTGACTCTGCCTACTCTAGTCTGTCCTCACTCCCAAAGTCCAAGTTCTGTGTAGCACACTCCAAGCTCTCTGTTCCCTGAAATGTCTTCAATTCATGATCATGACAATGTTGAAAATTGCATTAATTCTGCATCTGAAACTTTTTGAATATGTTATGCACGTGCATGGTATCAGGGACTGGTTTTATTACAATTAGCAATACTCTTGGGGTGGGTCAGGGACTCATGTCATGATCCCATAAGGAAGAATGACACTGTGCACTAGACTGAAGAGGGCTGTGATTGACAGGGAGGGAAATGGGTGTCAACTTGGGGACCACAAATAAGGGCACCCAACTCACTTCCCTTCTTAGTGAGTCAGGGAACATCCCTAGCACAGGCAGCATTAAGTCTGAATTTCTCAGCAAGGATTAGAGAACTGTATATCAATTTAAGGAACCAAGGACAATAAATCAGCCTGGCCCAGATTTCCTGTCCTGGCCTTTGGATTCCTCACATGTTCCATGAACAACCAATCAAAAGCTTTCATCTGTTTCCAAACATCTTATGTCCAAACATTCTTCTTCTTTCCTTCCTTCCTTCCTTCCTTCCTTCCTTCCTTCCTTCCTTCCTCCCTCCCTCCCTCCCTCCCTCCCTCCCTCCCTCCCTCCCTGCCTGCCTGCCTGCCTGCAGGCACGTTCTCCATGGCCTGCTGTGGCAGACTGCCCACACCATCTTGGTCCCTGGAACCCAGGGAGTGGGGGCAGGGACTACAGGTTGTTCTTCATTGAGAAGTACCTACTACACTGTCCTGCACCTAGTAAAGCACTGGCCTTCACCTCAGTGAAGTCGAAGGTGAGAGGAGGATGAGGCCCAGCAGAAGCTTTTATCCCAGCTACACTGAGACACATATGGATAGAGATCCTTCTGTGGGCACCTTTGAGACTGAGGTGGGAGAGGAGCAAGACACTAAACACTGTGAAGTCACAGATTCTTTTGTTTAGATCCTTTGTTCAGAAATGAGCTCCCTCAGCTGTCACAGGCAAGTCCCATGCATGGGATCAAAACATTGTAGGCATCTTGCTCAGTACACCATAGGTGTGCACTCAACGCTTTCTGAATCTGACTAAGAACAAAAATTCAAAGGTCTTTCTCTTGATGCACACTGAGATGAAATTAAAGCCTGAGTTTTGCAAGGCTCCCTAAAATCTAATCACATTTTTCTTTTCTGAATTCTGCGCCACTGCATTCTACCATCCTCCTCAAGCTAGCCCTCTCCATGTCCTCACCCACTGGCAAACTTTCACCTCCTACCCACTTCTGTTTGCATTGGCCACCAGCCCAATCCTTTCTCCGCTCCTCTTGGCTTCCCTTTGGAGAAAGTTGAAAAGGTTGGTTTCTTGGGACTGCTTTAATCATATTCTGTTATCTTGATCAGCATTTTAATTTTACACAGTGAGACATTCTGCCTTGAATGTGGGCTTCATTGGGGGAGGAGAAGGAGGTGGAAAGAGAATTACTGATGATGGCTATATTTTATTATGTGTGATGGTCATGGGTTAGACAAGCAGTTTGTCAAGCTGGAGGCTGAGGTGGGAGCGGAGCAAGACACTAAACACTGTGAAGTCACAGAGCAAAATATTTTTCAAGGACACATCAAAGGCTTTTTCCATGGTGTCTTGTATTGACCCCATTTCACACCAGCAAAACACAAGCTGAAATTAAAATAAAAATACCAGGCTGGTTCCATCTAGCCAGCGGAGCTGCTCAGCTAAGTCACTGATTTTTATGAACGTCACTAAGTGCAAACATTCCAAGATTTCTTTTCCTTGCTTATAATTTTTCTGCCTTTCCACTGGTGGGCTGTTTATTTCTAATAATTTGGTAGGAAAAAACATTTGCTCATACTAGCGGAGGTCTTATATGCCAACTACAAACCAGAGCACATTTTATTGTGGAATAAAACCCCTGGAAAACAGGCTCCAGGGGGGCCCACAGACAGCGAGTTTACAGGCATAGTACAATTGACGCCATTATAATTAGCCCTCCCCCCCCCCCACAAGTCTTATTTTTCAGAGCAGAGCTTTGAATCTTTCTCTTTGCACATGAATATCTTTGGCCTAGCGCAAAAACATTACGGAGGGTGAGTCATAGAGCAGCTTTGGGCTTTAAAGACTAACACGGATCCTATAAATCTAACCCACATTCTTTTACTGGGATTGACTGACTTTTATGAAAACCAAGGACTGTAAATCAGAAACCTAAATAGCTTACTTTTCAGCAGATAAACACAGATTTATGTAAAAACCGAGCCAGAAATTAACTCTTTCAGGATGCCCTAGAGGACTAGAGTGAGAGGATGAAGAAGGTCGAGGTCCCCCAGCACCTATCCACTTCCTGGGTATCCCCAGTCTGAGGTGGGAGGCCAGAGCAGCGCTTCCTTCTCTGGCCTTGCATGCGTCCTCCGGAGTCAGCGCAGAGAGGTAGACATTCAGCCTCCGGGACTGGTCCTTGACTTTGTCAGTGGTCATTCCCTAGGTGAGCACCACAGAGCTGCCTGGAGAAGATTTCTGCGTGGTGGGTCCCTGTGTATGAATCTTTTGTGACCTGGGCTTCTAGACCTCTCTGACCTTGGGAAAGGCACCAAGCCTCCCTGACCTCAGCCTTTTCCTGAGCTAAAATGTTGGCCTGGCACACTGTAATGATTATACAGGGATGGCTGACAAGGTACCAGGGCAGTGCTAAGGTCGGTGAGCACTCCATACGAATCAGCCAGTACTACTAGCAGTGGTAGCCCAGGCGCCCTGAATTCAGGTGTGCTTAGGTTATGTGGGGATCTAATCAAAGAGTACAGTCTAATCCCACGCACCCGAGTGATGCCACAGGTGCGGGTGCCTGGACCCTGCTGCCCTGCTTGGTGCCCCGCTGCACAGCACCAATGCCTACGCCCTGCTTCTCTCAGCCCCGATGCACAAGCGCACCCAGTATTCTCCTGGTTGATATCACCATGGACTTCAGCGGTACAACGCTGGCTCTAGCAAAGAGCCAGATCTTTGCAACCTCTTCGGCCCGCCTGCGGCTCATCTTCTCCCCACACGCAGCAGCCCTGGCTCCAGCCCCCAGCCCCACCCCCCCCACCCCCCCACCCCCGCCCTCCTGCAGCTGCCCCGCGCATCCTCAGCGTCCACCCTGCTGTCCCTGCTCAGCTCAGGTCAGCCTTGCGCTTTTGTGTCCAAACAAGGCGGGTGCTGAGCTGCCCACTCAGACTTTAAAGGGAACCAGGACCTGCCGACCCGCGAGGGAGGAAAAGGGCATTTATCACTTTTATGTGGCATTTCAAAGGAGGAGGTTCTTAGGCGGCCCAGCAGACAAAGGCCTGCGCAGGGTTAATGAAGACCCCTGATTTAATCATTAACGCTTAATACGAAATCATCCTCAGTGCTTGGCCCAGGTCGCCTGGGAAATCACCGCACAGCGTTTGGGCTCAGGGCTTTCCCATGTGGCCTTGGCGTTGGGGCTCAGATCCTTCTGTGGCGACAAGGCTTTCCCTGAACCCCAGAACCAGAGAATCTGGGACAAGGTATACGGTGCTTTCCACCAGCTCCCTTTACCCTGGGAAGGAGGGTGGACGAATTCACCTTCTAGGACAGATCAGAGATCCAGGGTAGCACGGAGCACAATGCCTTCAACATCTGGCTCCGGGCGTCCTGTGAATTCAGGGCAGGGGCTGAAGTTCTCAGAGCCAGCTCCGCTGTGCAGCTGCACCAGGTTCATCCCTGCTATGAAGGCGCCCAACTAAGACCCGGCCATTCCGCCTCACCACCTGTCCACTGGCCTCCATCCCACCCCCTCCCCCATCTCTCTAATCATTCACCTGCAGGTGGGAGTATGCAGCCTCCCTCAGTTTTCCTCAGCAGTTTGTACAGAGCTGTGGATCACTCCATGGTCAAGCTCCTCTTTCCTGAGGAGAAGAAGGAGAAAGCCTGGTTCTTGCTGCAGTCCCTGTGGGGACCTGGTCACCTTCTCACTGAGGGGTTGTAGGCGTTGGTGTGAAGTACCAAAGTGACCCTGGTTTCTGGCCAGAACCCAGTAAAGAACAAGCGCCAGAGTTGTTTGCTGCCCTTCTATTTATTTTCAACCTCATCTCTTTTTTCTTTGACAGGGGTACTAAAGTGTAGCATAGCACCTGTTAACTGACCGTGACACCATATGGACCTATCTCAAACTGAGCACCCTGGAAAGGGGGACAAACACTCCCGGAGAATATCAGAATTCTATCGTTGAGAATTCAGAAACAGAACCTTTGTGGGTTCCAGAGCTCTGGTCCCAGGGCAGCCACATTGCCTCTTCTCTAGCAGCAAAGCTTTTGCCTGTTGGGGGCATCTGTTGTACAAGCAGGGACCTTTTTCCTCTCCTGACATGTGAGAGATCATGGGAGCTTCGGTGTGGAGTTCGCACTGTCCCTTCTCACACTGAGTAGTCGCTGTGTTTATTTCCATCATGACTCTTCTATGTAGATGAGTCCATGCATATTCATCTGCCATTTGCCTTTCTACCTCCCAATTTGCCTTTCTCAAATTATTAAAGAATAAGATGAATGATTTCATTAAACACGCAGGACGGTACTACTAGAACACAGATGTGGTACAAGAAACATGAGGGTTTGGCGTTTAAAACTTTCTGCCTTGGGAAGCTAGGAGGATTATTGATTTGATGCCCATCCTCAGGTTGAAAGAGTTAAAAAAAAAAAAAACCCTGCCAAGTAGGAGCTACTGTAAATAAAACCTCCAAGTGTACCTGTTTTTCAGCCATGTTGCAGGCCAGGTGCCACTGTGGTGGCCCTGGAATACCTAAGGACACAGAGGCCCAGCTTCACACAGGTGTGGACTTCCCAAACCCCCCTGCAGCAGAATGGGGTGAGCCTTCCCCGCATATGAGCTCCCCACTGGGCTCACAGATGACCTTTCTTGCCTCCCCGTGAGAAAATTCCTCAGGAAGAGATAAGATCAGCCTGGTTAAGGCTTTGCAGGGGGCCCTGTGGTGCCTGGGGGAGGGATAGAGAGAGGGAGACTAGTGAGCCCTGCCTCAGGCTGGGGGGGAACCCCACCTGTCAGTTTGGAGTTCCTGCAAATCCTGCCAAGGGGAGAATCTCTTAGAAATAGCACCTGGTTAGGATCCCCAGCGACTACAAGCAAAGAATGACCCGGAGAAACTTGAGCCAGGGCTTTAGGCTCAATTAGTGTAGATTTCCCCTTTCTCTCTCAGGAGAGGAAAAGTAATTCATAAACTCCAAGCAGAGGTGATAGTGACTTGTTTACCTTCAGAGAGTGCCTTGAAAGTCCTGCTGACACATTGCATTAATCTTGGAGATCTGATCGCCACAGTGGATGGTCCACTCCTACAAGGCCAGGAAGAAAAACCACTTCTGAGAAGCCTGAATCCCAGCACCGCCCCGACCAGTCCAAGCGGCTTGACCTTTTGTAGCCCCACCCACCAATTTCCTGGCCTGCAGTGTGGCCCTGATGATGTGTTGGGGAGGCAGTGAGAAACCAGCAGGCCAGGCAGGGCCACCCTAAGCTGCTGGCTCAGAGGAGCTCCTAAGTGAGCCAGCCTCTGAGTCTGCGCAAAGTTAACTCTGACTCCATCGACTTGGTCTTTATGAGATGGTTGAAGCTCAGAGAGATTATCTTTTCTGATGAGCAATGAGTATTTACTATGGTAAGGACCTGCTCCGTGCTGGTTACAGTGCTGAATATCTTATGTGGTTATTTAATTTATTTTTTTGTGGTTCTGGGGTTGCCTTATGCATGCTAGGTGACCATTCTATCATCGAGCTACACCTCTGGTCTATATTTATTTTTGACAATAATTTTGAGGATATTAATTCCAGGTATTGAGTCTTGTTTTACAAAGAAGGCCTCTGACTTGGGTGGGGGTGTGCGTGTAACTATCTTGCTCGGCTAGCGAGTGATCACACGGGTGATGCAGCCCATATTCTGCTGTAAAGGCAGCTCTCTGGTGGGATGTCCAGAGTCCTCCAGGGCCAGACCCCCTTACAACAGCATCTCCTTCCAGCCTCTCCACTGACCACGAAGGCCAGGCTACTGTGCGTCCCAGCCCAGGACACCCCCACCTGTGAAGTGCACCTGCTCTGGCCCATCGGACCAATTTGACCCTCCCAATTCTTGCCATTTTGCAACTGGAGCACTCTCCTTTGTTCTGTTTTTAATGTTGCAGCTATTTCCTTTTCAAGTCATGGGCCCTGATCTCCCCAAGAAGAGGGTGAGCTTTCGGAAATCTCTGGGCCTCTGGGCCCTTTTACCAATGTCTCCTCCTGCCTCCCCCAAGGGGAGCTCTCTTTTCTGTTATTTCTCTGAGCACAGTTTTCTCAGCAGTGAGCCAGGGATAACAAACACTACCTTACAAATGGATTGGGAAGCTCTGCCACCGGAATCTGTGAAAAGACACCATGGAAAGGGTAATTGAATGAGGTTTCTTCCTCCCAGCAAAACCAGACAAGTGCAGGAGGAGAACTTCATGACATATCTGCACACCCCAACTCCCCTTGGGACTATTCTGGTCCCTCTGGGTGGGGTCCCCCACACTGCCACATGACTGGCCCATGTGCGAGGTGGCATGATGGTGAATCCTATCACTGAGGTGTCCCCTGAGAGACGCTACAGAGTCTGAGCCCCGCTGTGAGCTTATTGCTTTCCCTATATCATTTGTCTTGTACTTTTGATGCTTTGACATCTTGGTTCCTTGCTGGCCACAGATGGAACACCCCTCCCCCCCAGGAACATCTCAGGAGACAGCCATCAGTGCCAGCCCACACCCCAGGTCCTTCCTTTATTTGGTTCTCCTACCCTAAACCACCTCTGTCCTGTGCTAACAACTCTAAGCCCAGGAAGAACAGCTAGGTACAGCTTTTTCCTCAGAGCTTCTGGAAACAATTCCAAGTAGCCAGTCCTACACCTGCTTGGCCTGACTCACGCTTTGATCTCTTTAGAAAACACAGTGAAGACTCTTGTCTGTTTATCCCTCCCCTGCACCACCCAAGAGACCCTAGTGCCTCCCAGGTGACCCTATGATGTGGCCTGCGTCTCTTTCCTGAGGTTTGAGTCGAATGCTTCTCCTAGTGGCAGGTGCCTCCTGGTCAGCAGCCTACCTCATACCTGAATCATGTAAAACTCCCATCTTGAAACACTGTGTCTGAAGGACAGAGATGGCTGTGGCCATGTGGATCCCAGTGAGGGAGAGGCCAGTTTTCCAGAAACTCTGCGCTGCTGGTGGCCGCTGCAGTTGGAGCATTAGCCTCTGTGACAGTGACTAACTGCTGGATATGGCTGAGGTTGGGGGCTGCTATCAGGCGTCTCCTCACCAAAAACCTGCCACTATGAGGGGAGGGAATGTGAGCCCAATTCTGTTCAGGTCCATCAAGGTCAAAACAGAGAAACTGTTCACCTCACACACCTGAGTCCATCTGAGAGCCCGGTTGACCTGCCCATGCCCATGCTTCCCTCGGGTCCTGTGGTAGGGTCTGGCATGTCTTGGTGAACCACATACATACCTGAGTAGAACAGCCTGGCTTGCAGCTGGGGTCTCTGGTGTCCTCTCCAGGATGGCTATGGAGTAAGTCTTTTCTGTATCTGTGAAATGGGGCTGTTCTCATTTGAGCTTTCCTTGTGGGAGAGCAGATGGTGACAAACTGACAAGACTGCCAACAGCACCTCTAGCTGCTCTTCCCCTGCTTTGTGCATTTGTGTTTCATAAGCTACAGCCTCATTTTTATTCTCTTAAAGAATTTACATTGAGTGAAGTCCACAGTTTTGGTGTATATTTCTAGGTGTGCTGCTACACAACCACTCAAGGCCTGAGCAGCTGCACCTCACCACCAGCACCTATTTTATCCTGATCCTTTATGGCCGCCCTCCTCTGCCTCTCATCCCCACAACCACCGACCATGGCCTGCACCTGTGATCCTGACCTTTTTCCAAGGTCAGGATATTTTAAAATACCACTTAATATCTTCTAATTTTATCCCAACACAAATGGAATCATCTGGAGAACATGGCCTCTTGCGGTAATTTAGCATCCGACATTTGGGATCCCTCTAAGTGATCGTGTAGCTCAGTAATCTGTTTTCTTTGTGTTTCGTAAAATTCTATTGTCTAGATGGACCACAGTTTGTGATGCAGGATTTTACCAGTGGAAGGACATTTAGAATTATTTTCAGTTGTGAGCACTTTTGAACAAAGCATCTACAAGAACTTACTTTCAAAGTTATGAGTGAACATAAATTTGTTTAATCTAGGAGTGGAACTGAGGGAAGCGATGGCAGCTGCATCTTTAACCATGTGAGAAACTTCTAGGCTGGCTGTCCCAAGGAGCCTGCCCCCCAGGGCGGAGTCACGCTTTTCAGTTGCTCTGCACCCTATGCAATACTTGATATTGCCAGGCTACTTTCTTTTCTTTGAGCCATTCTAACAGGCATGTTTCTATTTAGAGTTTAAGATTAGAGCAATGTATTAGTTTTCCAGGCTGCATAATAAAACATCACAGAAGGATAAAAATGGACCACTTGTACAACAGAGTTGTACTTTCTCAGTATTCTGAAGACAGTCTCAAATCAAGGCTCAGCAGGACTGGACTCCTAGAGGCCCTGTCTGTTGGTTTGCAGAGGCTGTCTTCTTCCTCTGAGGGGTCCCCATGTCTGCTGTCTCTCCTATGCCCTACATTCCCTCTCCTCACAAGGTCAGTAGTCTCACTACCTTTGGAACTACCTTAAAGGATCTTGTTAAAGCTTGACGACCTCAGGGCTGGCCAGGTAGCTCAGTGGACTAAAATGCCTGCTTAGGCAGAGCACAGCAGTGCCAGCCCCACCCCCAAGGTCCACTGAGACAGTGATTGAGACTGAGTATAGTGGCCCATACCTGTAATCCCAGCGCTTGGGAGGCTGAAAACAGGAGGATCACTAGGAGTCCGACCTATGTACTAAGACCCTGTAGGCTCTGTAGAACCTGTCCTAAAACAGAAAAAACAAAACAAAAAAAAAAAAACCCTCATGACTTCTTTTAAAATATCACTTAATATCTTCCAATTTTGTCTTCAAATATGTTTTTATTCTTAAACACTGACAATTAAGGCTCCAACATCTGAATTTCAAGAGGTCAAGCACAATTCAGGCTGTACCAGTCTAAATACATCTCAGCCCAGGCATAAGAATAGGAGTGCATTTTCATGTGGGAAAATTAGAGGAAATTCTTTAGCTTTTATGGGTTGGGTGGGGGCTCCCACCCAGGCATGGATGCTGGAAGTGTCATTCCATTGGATGTGGGAGAAAGCGCAGGACGTGGAGTAGGTTGCCAGTTCTGGTATCCTCTTGGTCACTTTCTGGCCACAGGAGCTTAGTGGGTTCCTCTGCTTTCCTCTTCTGTAACAGGAAAGAGAACTGCACTTGTCTCTGGGCCAGGAAGGGAGAGCAATTTGTTTGGAGAACTCTAACCTCTTTTTTTTTTCCTTTTCTGATTCATTTTTGATTCTTCAGCTGGGCTAGAGGGAAACTTTTGGCATTTTCCCTACCTCCTGGGACTTGTGTTAAGGTCTAAGTGCTTAGTAAATGTCAGCATGTAGTTGTAAAGATTCTTGCTAAAATTGGCTACTGGAGACTTGACTATGCTCATGGATTTGTACGTACTTAGAGAACTGTGTACCTACACCCCATGATGAATGTAATCATCAGATAATGCAAATACATATAAAAGGCTTTTAATTTTTTTTTTTTTTAAAGAAAACTGTTGAGTGGTATAGAAAGTAGTCACTGGGGTTATTTGCCAAAAATCTTAGCTGTTCCCATCCCCCTGCTACTGAACCTCTCCTTTTATGGACTAAATGCTTTCTCCCCTCAGGTTTTTATGTTGAAATCCCAACCCCCAGCATGATAGTAAAGGTGACTCCTTTGGAAGCTATTTAGTTCACAAGCAGTATCAGTGCTCTTAGAAGAAGAAACACAAGAGCTTGCTCACTCTCTTTTTTCTAGGTGAGGACAGAGCAAGAAGACAGAGTGAGGGGAGGGCTTCCCCAGCACCCAACCATGCAGGCCCCTTATCTCAGACTTCCCAGTCCACAGAGCTTTGAGAAATGAATTTCTGTTGTCTGAGCCACCCAGCCCCTTGTAACCTGTGAAAGTAGCACGAACTGACTGAGACACCCACTCCACCTGCACTTCTGGAGGAAATGCTCACACGTCCAGCCCCTGGAGATGTTAGCAGGCACCATGGGTAGAGCAAGAAGCAAAAGACAGGCACACTGTGCTTCCCGCATCCTGGCAAAAGCCAAGAGCAGCTGTGGGCTGGAAAGAGCATGGAAGGTAGTGGGCAGACAGGAGGGGGAATCAGGAGAATGCAGATTCGGCTGGTGCCTAGAAAGAGAGGAAGAAGAAGAGAGGAGCACCGAGAAGGAAGCCAGGGCTTGCATGTCAGGAGATACCCAGAGGAGAGCTTTCTTAGATAGCAGGAAGCCAAACCAATGTTGAGGTAGGCATTTTCTTTACCAACGCTGAGTTTTTGGGAGGTGGCTCCAGCCCCTCAGAGAGCAGAGTAAAGAGGCATTAGCTGTGTGGGGCAGTTTTCGTCCCTAGCTGTGCTCTGGTGCTCCCTTTCTTGAATACCCAGAGCCTGCCCTGGGTTGCTGTAGGAGTTCTTGTAGTTGGCTGAGTTTGAGGTGGCAAAGTAAACATAGCCTCTGTGCACAAAAGAGCTGCCTTGCACTCTTGGGCCCATATTTCATTTGAACAAATGTGGGAGAAGTCAAAGTTGCTGAAAATACAACATTCACAGCCATGAGTACTGTCAGGACAAGTGTCCTCCAGGGAAGGGTCCCTGGAGGATATTTGTCACCCTGATTCTCTAGAGGCCTTTAGCTCAAGCAAAATACAGCACCTTTCACACCTCAAAGGCCTAGCCTTTTCCTCTCTCCAAAGCTCTGCTCACCCCTTCCCCTCCTGCAGTTAGACAAACACTCTAGGCACTGCAGTGTTCCTGGTCCTGTGATGAAAAACAAGGATGAGGAAGATGTGGTATCAGTTCCCCACCCTTGGACCTCACAGTCTGTGGGAGAAGAAGACATAGACAGCTGCATTGGGTCTGAGGGCCATGTGCAGAGGGCCAACCTGGTAGGGGCACAGGTGCAATGGGAGAACAGTACCCGCCCAGGTAGGAAGGGAGGGCAGGGAGGCAACCAGGAGAGGCACTCTGCAGGAAGCGAGATCTAAGCAGAGCTAAGAGCAGCTCTGAGTGGAGCTGAGAGCAGAGCAGGCGCTGAAGGCTTCCACAGGCAGAAGGATGGACAGGCTGGGAGCTGCTTACCTCATTTTCCCTTCTGCCCTTCTCCCCAAGGGTTGAACATAATCATTTATCCTCCATCAGAGCCTGTTCTACACTCCTATTCCTAGGCTGGGGGAAGCTGGCCTGTGGGCCCTGAGAGACACTGCCATGATCCATACATGTGGCTACCTTACTCTCTGCCCTCAAAGAGAGGGATGAGCCTCGCTATGGCAACTGCTCTAGAAGGAGTTTTAAGCCACCTCCCATATTGCTATGGTGCATGCTCTTTACCCACACAGGTGGAGGCTAGCATTCCCCAGAAGAGGCTGCCTCGGTGGTATCCAGAAGATAGTGTGTCACAGGATGATGACATAGTGATGCCCAGAATATTTGAAGCACATGCAGCTCCAAGCAAATCCCAGCATTGTCCACCCAGCCATGGAGCCATAGACATGTCAGCCTCTCAGAGCCCTTATTTCCCAATTTTAAGCTCAGGAAGATCCTGAAGGAGCCAGGAAGGATGACAGTGAAGTATCTGTCTCTGGGGATAAGGGATGTACTCTGGCTTGGTGTTGCTTAGGTTCATGGGGATCCCTGATACTTGGTCAACAGTAACACTGAGCCAGGGACACTGGGAAAGGTCAGAGATCGCATTCTCATCTAAACAATGAACCAATTCTAATGTGCCAAATGCAGCCAGTATTACCTATAGTTAATCCCACTACTCAGGAGGTAGAGGCAGGAGAATTATTGTGAATTCAAGGACAATCTGAGCTGCATACTGAGTTTAAGGGCAGCCTGGACTACACAGTGAGACCCTATCTCAAAAAAATTAAAACATACGCATACACAGACACAGACAGACAGACAGACAGACAGACGCGCACACACACACACACACAAATAGAATAAAGTACCTACTGTGTTCCTGCATATGCCCATTATCTAGGGAAGAGGTAGACCTGGTTTGTCATGTGGGTAGTAGACAGAGACACACGTGCTTTAATTATAAGACAAGCATGGGAGCCAGAGAACAGTGGTGGCCATGCTGTCTGAACCCCAAGTGACTTGGGGCAAGGGGATTCACAGGGCCATTGTCCTGCAGAATGATTTTTTCTGTGGGCAGCCTCTCTGTATGGGCTCATCTCTGGGGGAGCTGCTCTTTCTTTCCTGAGATTTTTATGTAAGAGGGCCTAGGATTCTCAATCTGACCCCAAAGATCAGGAGGAGCAGGAGTAGGTCCAGCATCAGGTGAAGGAAAGTAATTGTGCCCTTCACAGACCACCCAAGGTCTTAGGACTAAGCCCCTGCAGAGGACAGCAACACAGTGCTCTTAGCTGGTGACATGGGGAAGTGACAGCTGGTTAAGGCCGCAGGGTGTCACATGTCAGATCTTGGCTAATTTGCCTCCAACAAAGACAAGATTCTGAGAGGAGAAAACTGTTGGTGATGGAGGAGGCTGATGGTGGGCAATAAAAGAGGGCTACAGGGCCAGCGTCAGGCAGAAGCTGATTGCCCTTCAGTCACTGCTGAAGGCTACCTCCTCCAAGGCCTCAGAACCTTCTTGTCCTGCTCTCTCTCTCTCTCTCTCTCTCTCTCTCTCTCTCTCTCTCTCTCTCTCTCTCTGTCTCTCTCTGTCTCTCTCTGTCTCTCTCTCTCTCTCTCTCTCTCTCTCTCTCTCTCTTGCTTTTTCATACAAGGTTTCACTATTCAGTTCGCCTGGCCTTGAACTCACTTTGTAGCTCAGAGCAATCTTGTCTCAACGTTCCAAGGGCTCGGATTCCAGGCATCATGTGCCACTATGCCCAGCTTTGCCCTAATTTCTCAAACACTGATCCCCATCTTCCATTGGCTTAATACCATTGGCATTAATTCATTTATTTGCTTCTTTGTTCTTCAGGGTTGAAGACCCTTGAAGGCAGGGCTGGGAACTTAGTCACAGTTGTCCCTAGAGGACAAAGGACTTAAAGGTCTGGGCTTGACATTGGAGGGAAGGATTCCGGGAAGAGGAGACATAACAGTCAAGCAAGAGGTTGGAGCCAGGAGACAACATCAGGACGCACAGAACCAGGAGAGCATCTGGGAGAGCAAGGCACAGTCAGTCAGTGGTGAGAGAACAGGGAACTTTCCGGGCTGTACATCCAACAGGGAAGAGCGAATTGGTGGAGGTTGGGGTACCACAAGGGCCACAGCTTGCTTCCATTCCTTCTCTACCAGAGACACAGCTGGATGGGGTGACACATGGAGAATGCCAGTCATCTTGGGGGCATGTGCCTGGAGCCACAGCCAAGCTTCAGTGTTTGCAGGTGCCACACCCATGGATTCAATTAGAGGTGAACAGAAAATATTCAGAAATAAACTTGTACTGAACAGATGTGGAATTCACCTTCTTTCCTCTGCACAACACTGCATGACGCCTAGTTGCATAGCATTTACGTTGCATTGGGAATTCTGAGTTGTCTACAGATGATACTGAGGGATGACTGTGCTGCGATGCTAAAATAGACAAACAGAAACCAAACACCAGGAGGATTTTCATGATGGGGCTTTCTTCTGTGGATCTGAGGCTCTAACATGACTTGCTTTCAAATCCTGGGTTTCTCTCCAGCCTTCTAATCATCTAGAGCAGAAAGGTAGAGAGGATGAACGCATGGCCAGTGTCCTTGTTGGCTGTTGGGGGCCCACTCACTGCTCCACCAGTGGCCTTACATTTGCTGCAGGCAGAGCACATATACCCGTTACTCTGAAACCACAGCATGTCCATATAAGAGCCACTAAGACTGAGAGTTGCAGGTTTCAGGTTTCTACCTATATCTTTAAGAAAGCCTGTCAGGATAGAGGAGCTGTCCCTAGATGCTATCCCCTGTTGTCATTGGTGTGGGTGGTGTCTGTCTTAGTTACTCTTCTCTCATTGCTGGGACAAATACCTGACAAAATGAGGGAAGGAAATGTTTATTTAGCTCATAGTTACTGGAGATTTTTCTCCATATTCAGCTGGCTACAAGGCAGAGTGGCACATGGCAGAGGACAAACGTTCCTGGCTGTGGACACAGAGCAAGAGAGAGAAGAGAAGAGTAACAGCAGCTCAAGCTGCCAGCTTCTCTTCCCTCGTTATACTGAAATGCAAATTGCCTGCCCCAGGGAAGGTGCAGCACCCACACCCACAATAATCAATCACAAACTCCAGAGGCTGCCCCATGACTGCCAAAGGCTTTGGGAGGAGACCTATATACAAACTATAACAGTGTCCCTGCCCTGTCTTACAAAGTGACCTGATCTAGAGAAAGGGGTCAAAGGAAGAGTGATGACAGAGGGGCAGCTGGGGGCATGGCCCACAGAGTCAGGGAATCTACTCAGAGAGAAGTTCACAGCTCTTAGGCTGGAGCCCTTCTGGAATCTGTGACGCAATTCTCTCTCTTCTTGCAGCTGCCCCTGAGCGTGCTGGAATTACACATCCACACCTGGCTGCAGAGTGGCCTGGGCTACTTCCCAACCTCAGCACCGCACAGCCCTTTTTAGCCGAGATGACCTCTTTCCAAGTAAAATGCCAAGGACTTGGGTCTTATACAAGTCTTCCTTGTCTATCACTGGTTACTTGCATGTCCCTGGGTTTTCTGGCACTTTAAAGGCTCACTTGCTGGCCACAGTCTCTCCCTCTTAAAGCCTCCCACTTCCTGTCTCTCAACTCCTCCCTTGGAAAATGTGAACCTTCTGCATTTAGCACGGGCCTATCCGTCAAAGTTCAGCTCACAGAGAAAGCCCTATCTCTGTGGGTGGCTTCGGGACTCCACTTGGCAGCCAGAGACGCGGGAGCCAGTGGGGACTGATGCCTGGGCTCCTGTTCTGGAACAATATGCCTGCAAAGGAGAAAGCGTATGCTCTGGGCCCATCTGGCAGCAGGACTTTGAACTCAGCATTTATATCGCTGTCTGCTTGGCCATATCCCGAGAGGTATATATCATTATCCTGATTTATAGGTTAAAAAAATAGAGGTTTCAAGAAGCCACGTGGTTTTCCAGTTCCATTCTCATCACCAAGGCCAGCGTCAGGATGGAATGTGAATCTGACCCTAGCACTACACATGTGGCCCTGGCCTTCCTGGCAGGAAGCTCTCCATTGGTGGCACAGCTATTGGTGTCACAAAGGCACACAAGGTAATAAGGTAACAGAATACTTGAAGCCAGAACTGGATTGGACAATGTCCTTATCAGCATGCTACCTGGAGGGCTTGCAAGAGCTCTGAGCCTCCCCGTGTTTCCTGGGGGTTCCAGGACATGCAGCCTGCTGCCTCCTTGAGAGTGGGGTACGCTCTACTGTGAGTGCTGCACCCCCATCTGCCCTCCAGAACCTCGCTAGCTGGCTCCTCCTTTATGCCCACTGTACTCCACTCATCTTGCCAACATCATTCACGCTGCCATGCCCAGCAGCAATCTCCCAGCTGTCCCCTTACTAGGTGCCAGACTGTTGCTACTGTCAGTGGCTTCTCAGAGCCTGGGAGTGCCCCGTGCAGGTGCCTCAACCTCAGGAATGTACCTGCAGTGCCAGCTGCCTATTTTTGCTCTAGAATCCCTGAATCTAAAACCCTCCTTCAGTCCTGGGCATTGACATCTTAATGGGCTCACTCTGATGTTGGTGGTCTTGGCACTGCACCTTGAGAAGCTGTGAGCAACACCAACACAACAAACTCACACTTTTCAAAACACTGCTTTGCAAAAAAAGGTGGAAAAAACCACCCACCACCTATGCGTGGTGGGATGGGAAGCAGTTGTGAGAATGTGCTAGAAAGGAGCACTTCGGGAGCTCCAGCTAGCTGCAGGTTATGCTTAGATGTTTCATCACCTCTGTCCTGCACAACAGGATCATGAGAGAAATTGTATTATTCCTTCTCACAAACTGAGTCTCCAGGAGGTTAAGAATGATCTGTAGGATTCTATGGGCTTTGAGGAAAGATGTCAGGACAGGCACTCTAGCAACCTGTGTAACTACCTTGCTCTGCCAAAGCCTGAGCAGTGACCAGGTACCAGGTGTCTTTCTACAAGGATGGGCACAAAGTCAGTAATCAAAGCATATTAGTTAAATGGACTAAAAGTGAATGAGCAAATCCTTGAATGAACTAGTAGATGAGGGAACAAAACTGCTCTGACAGCATGGAAATTAGCCCCAAGGTTTCCTCCATGACTTCATGCTCAAATCTTCACTCCCATAGTTTCTTTAATCTGAAAGGTGACCCCACTAAATTTGCCTCATTGATAAGGCCATGTAGCTCACCTGCACCTGTTAGCCAAACTTGAACCCGAACAGGAAGCTGTGGTTGAGATAAGGCTAAGAAAGGCTGGACTGAGCAAAGCAGTTTGATGCCACACACAGTACAATTAAGTGTTGAGTCTTCCAGGGCCAAGTATAGGAAGCCAGACAGTCTGTTCCTACCCTCCACGGGGAAGGAAGAAAGATATTAAGGAAGCAATTACAAAGGGGACCAGGGATATGAAAAGGAAGAAGCCTGAAGTTCCGTGGCTGTGGTACAGCTCTCAGAGAACATGTCCTGTGAGCCCACTGGTTGAAGGAGAAGGAGCTGGCTAGGAATTAGTGCACTATGCCAGGTCAAGGTGCTTACCCTTCTTTGTGCAGCTGCCATCTTGGAGTGAGAGATGCTTCATGGATTTGTTTTTCCTGCTCCTGGTAAAACTGGCCATCTTCAAGCTGTCACCCATGGTATAGGCTTAGCTTTTCCTGTCCCTCACGCCTTTACTTCTATCACAGTTTTGCCTCCAGTAGTAATAGACTAGACTCTCAAAGTATCCAGGATCAAGGATACCATCACAGAGTTGAATTTGAGGTAGGCTCTATAGAATGACTATCATTTTTATTGTCTTGGACACCACTGGCTTTTCCCATTGTGATGTTAGGTTATTCAGTTAGGTCTCTATAGAAATCACTAGAAGTGTGCTAGCTCAGTGGATCAGGGAGCAAGGGGGAGACCTGAGTAACAAGTCCTGAGCACCTTGACCCTGCTCCTTTGATACATTCCTGCTTAACCCTTGCTGAAACCCCATGAGGCATGCCTTGTGTTCACCCCTATAAACAGGTGAAGACAATGGCACTCAAAGATTCCCATGTGCTAGAGGCCAGAAGGCATGAACGGAGACTTGGGATACCAGGCTGCCCACCCTCTTGGCCCTGCTGGTCACACCTGCTGCTGTCACCTCTCTCATCATGGCCACAATCTCTAGGTATCAGGTCGGGATGAGACACACTACTTGAAAGGATCCACTATCCCATATCAGAAAACATGACCTGAACATGAGCAAATGAAAGCTCATGAATCAACTTCTCTTAGTTCATCTGTCTATAAAAGAGGTTAGTAAGATGCAGTCTAAGTGTAAAACTTGTGAAAGTGCCTGACATACAAAGATTTGTGGAGTTAATATTAGTTGTGTTAGGTGACACTTACAAAGCACCCAGGGGAGTATCTGACACATGTAGTATGCCCAATAATGAACATTTCCTGTCCTTCTTCAGAGCTACAATGAGCCTCCTATATCTAGAACATTCATTTTCCATGAAAATACCACTAGGTGTCTTGTTTCTCCAGGATTAGTCAATGATAGACAAGAGGTCCATGGATCAGCTTAGGACCCTAAAGCATTATTTCTGGGTAAAGAGATACAATTTGTGAATTTTCTGGTTATCAGTTACTGTTGAGGGATGGCACAGGAATCTTTGCTCAATTAATATCATGCATGATAATCTAAGATATAAAAAAGATTTTTTTCCCCATGAATGAGTAGTGTTGACATTGAGTGGATGGAGGTTCTAGAACCTGCCCCATATGGGGTTCAGGTGAGGCTGGTGCAAGAACCACAGCCAACATTCCAACAACTTGGATCCCCTCTAATGAGATGAATTATTTGGTTCATTGAGGACAGTTTTGTGTCGAGCACATGGGACTCTGTAGGACATGCCGTATGCCTTCGGGTGAAGGCTCTGCCTTACTTAGAATATGCTTCTGTTAAGCAACAGGAAGAAGTTCATGGTGACAGCAGGTTAACGGGTTACTCTGCTGAATGCTGAGGTATTGACAATATTGCCTTCCATGGATCAAACAAGGAAGATCAAAGTCAAGGTTTTCAAAATCATCTTCCAGGAGGAAAATCCTCCAGGCCATGCTTTAAGGTTTCATAGACCTGAAAATTTGCCTGGAGTTTCTTCTGGCAACAGCGAAAAATCCTTTTATTTGTGCCAAGTGGAATATATTTCTTCTCAGAAACTATTTCATGGATTACGTGTCATTTTCTACTTTCTGTCTCATTCTTATAGTAATTACCTACCTTTAAAAAAAGAAAAAAACACTCCACCAGCTCTGAATGCAGAAGGCATATTTAGGCAGATAAGCACTGCAAGCCAGCCCAGCAGGAGAGCTGGGTTGTTCCTGTAATATCTCTAAATCCCAGAACCCACATGGTTAAATCTCAGGGCAACTGTTCAAGGAACCAGAGTTCATGGCCAAAAACATAATTAGAAAAGAATTCCAAAGCTCACCTGGGCTTCTTAAGACTATGCTGGGGATCCAAATTCAGGGTCTATGGCAGCAGCTTCTTCTCTTGTCAGCTCCCCATGCCTCTGCCACATTTCTGGGCATCTCCCTTCCTCTCTCCAGAGGTCTTTAAACTTTCCCTACACTCAGCTGAGCACTGAGATGGCAAGTATAAGATTATCTTCGGTGGACAAAGGAAAGGTGCAGGGAAGGAAAGAAACCCAAGTATTACTCCTTCGTCTTTACAGCTTTGAGGTTGGCTGTGTTCTACACTGCATCCTTAATATTGTCTGCATTTGTATATATGTAAATTATACAGACTGATGTACTAGGTTGGCCTCAACCCAGCTAGCACAGTGGAAGACATTTGTTCTGTTATTTTCTAGGCTTCTAGTAGTCCAAGTGCAACATTAACCTGGTCTCAGCAACACCAACAGAATTATTATGACCATTCTTTCTCAAAGGATGAATGACAGATTCCATGCATCCCTCTATTTGCAAGGGTTTAATCCACTGTAATTAATGTTTAATAAAATATAGAAGTTATTAGTGTGAACACAGTGAAAGTCTTCTATCTTTCAGTCTCCATATCTATGCATATCCCCATATCTATGTTATGGGGTTAGAAGCAATCACTCTATCCTAACAATAAATAAAAAGCTGAATAAGTTGGAAAATCAACCACACTTCTTAGATTCATCAGGGAATGAGAGCGCAAGGTAAGCATCTGCCTGAGAGGTGGAACAGACAGGTTAATCAGAGGAGAGTCGCAGTTTACCACAGCAGAAACCTCTGTGAGGATAAATGCAACCTTAGGAAAACCTAAACCTTAATTTAAAATATTAAGGAAAAGGCCGCCAGTCTAGAATTCTATAGCCTGTGAAATTATTTATCGAAAGGGCGCATCAAAAATGGTTAAGTAAAGGTAAAATAAAATTTCATCTTTCTTATTCAGTTTGTTCAAAATGATGCCAATAATATATTTGATAATGAATATATATTAATATTAAATATATGGTGTATTTATAAGTGAAATGAATGCTATCAAGGTGGAAGAGAATTAGGAACAGAGCATTTGCACTGCCCATATCAATGACCACTTTAAATGCAAGTGTTTGTTATGGTTTGTGTGGAGTTGTATCCCCAAAGCCTCATGCAGTCATTGAGGCATGGTTCTGGAGTTTGTGATTAATTCATGATGCAAGGCTGGGATTATGGATCTGAATACTGCTGGGATTATGTGTATGAGTGCTACATCCACCCTGGGGTGGATAGCCTAAAGGCAATAGAAGGAAAGACAAGGAAACTTGGCTCTGCCACCGCTGCCTCTGCCCCTCCCTTTTGCCTTTGCTCTTTGCTGTTTTCTGCCACCATTAACTGCTGACCTTTGCTGTGTGGCACTCTGCCTTGGAACCAGACTAGTATGGATGAAACACTTATTCTGCTGAGCTATCTACCCAGCCACTAAAAATTTGAGAAGGTTTTTTTTCTTTTTTTCTCGCTTGCTCAGGCTGCCTTAAGAGTAGGGGTGGGGATTGCCCATGCAGGCACTTAAACCATTAAGCTTACCCAAAAACCCCCTTAGAAATTTTCAGGATGAAATAGCACACAAAACTTGACTAAATGTTACCTGTAAGACACACATGGATTAAAATTAAAGAGGTGGACAAAAATACAGCATGCTTACACTAACCTAAAGAAAGTAGAAATAGTTTACTGACTGAAAAAGGAACCAACTTCAGAAGAAAGAAAATTATCAGAGATAAAGCCACCATAACATACTAGTAAAGGACTAATACTCCAAAAATATATAACAAACATATGTTTATATGCCTAATGACAAAAACAAAACATCAAATCACATGGGGCAAAAACTGATAGGACTGCAATGGGATATGCATAATCTACTATTATAACTGAAAACTTCAATATCCTCCATCACAGATCCATTAGGCAAAAAACTAGTAAGAAAATAGTGCATTTTACAGCACAGTTTATCAACTGCAAACTCTGGGCTACTACAGACTACTTTACCCACTGACAGCAGATCAAAATTACATGGAACCTTCGCTATAATACGCTGTATTTTGGACCATAAAAATGATTCAGCAGGTATTTAAACAGTAGCAATTATATGTTGTCAACTTCCAGACCACAGTAGAATTAAACTAGAAAACACCAAAAGAAAGATAGGTAGAAGCCCTCTGAAATGTGGGCATTAGATAATACACAGATCAAAGAAGAAAGCTCAAGAAAGTTTTCAAATATTTTGAAGAGAATAAAAATTAAAGTAAAACTTAAGCAATGCAGCAAAAGCAGTACTTAGAGGAAAATGTATAGCTTTAGATGCATTTTTTGAGTTTCAAGCTT
>PVKN010007963.1:0-25804 GCA_004027915.1 Capromys pilorides
ATATAACCCTAACCCTAACCCTAACACCCACCCATGCTAGCCATCTGCTTGGAAAAATCTGTAATGTGTGAGTCAATCCTGGGCAGAGAGCCTGGCTCACCCAGCCCTCCCAGCCGTCCACCTTCAGCCTAGGCCTGAGCTGTCAGCTTCCCCCTGTGGCAGCTAAGGCTCTACCCACTCCCACCCAGAGAGGCCAAGCTTTCCCTTCTACCAGTACATCTGGGCTTGTCCTTGAAGGGTGTGTGTACTCTCATCTGAACAGGTTTTGTTCAGAGCCCCTGAGGCTGGCTCGAAAGAAATAGGCAAGGATGGACCCTGAAGGAGATGTTCACCAGTGACCCTCTTGCTGACCTAAAACGGAACTTCAACAGGAAGCTCTGAACCAGGAATGGATGAGCAATACCAGAACACAAGCCCTGACTGTCTACTTCTTTTGCTGCCAGACCCAGGTGTCTTGCCTTGGTGGGGCATTCTCTGCTATAGTGTGTGTCTCCTTTGCTGTCCATAGGGCAGGGCCCCTGGATGTTGTTTCCGGAAGTAACTGGGCATTGCAGGGCACTGTCATCCTGGCAAAGGGCAGATTTTGGGCCTTAATGCAGGGAGGTCTTGGCCAGAGGGTCCAAGCAAAGGAGTACAGGAAGGTAAGGCACCTCAACAGACCTGTGGAGGGCAGGGAGCACCCTAATGGACTTGAGGCCCCTGATGGCCCCGAGGAGGTCCTGCCTGTTGTGTCATGTTTCCTTCATGCTTCACTACCAGGATTTCTTCAGCAAACTTCACTAGGAGTGATATGGTACAACATCCTGTCTCAACTGTGAGCAGCTCAGGGAGGGAACAGCAGCTGTGGTGGAGCTCTGCAGGTGGGGTCATCAAGGGGCTTTGAGGGGGGGCCTGAGGGGCTGTGGAGTGCTCTGGCCAGGCTCAGTAGGGCAGCAGGATGCTGGAGGGTGTGGGTTCCCACGGACTGCTCCGCCCCAGTCTTTTGTCCCAGGCTTGCTGCAAAGCCCAAGGGCCACACCCAGCTCTTGTGTCCCAGCCCCTAAGGTCTGTATCTTCCTCTCTGTCCTTGGACACACACCTCACTCTTCCTGTCAGAGGCACAGAGGATGTCTAGGGCCTCTGTCTGTGCATGTATATCACAAGTCACTCCACCTCTAGCCCACACCTGTGCCTGAAGCCCTCTGTGGCCTTGCTGCTACTCATAGGCATCTTCCTTCTGTCTGAGGAATCATCTTCCCACAGGGGCTTCCCTGGCGCCCAAAGGGATGGGACAGGGCGAGACTCTATACCAGGGCAGGGCCTCCTTGCCTGGGTATCCAAAGCCTCAGGCCCTGGGAATCTGGCCACCCTGACTGACTGAGCAGGCTGAAGGACAAGGCCTGCGCTGAGTACCAGGAAGGTGGCAAGTAGCTCCCAAGGACTCATGCCTCCAGCTGTTCTCTGCCTGGACTGCTCTTTGGTGACCCATTGACTCCCACAGCCCAAGGCCCATTCCTGTGAGCCCAGAGCCCAGCTGGCCTTTACTTCTTGCTGGGTCATGGCCCATGTCTCTGTCTGAGTCCCTGCATGTGAACATTTGGCTCACTCCCAGCCCTAGGCTGCTTTAGACACTGCTGCCACCAATATCCTGCATGCCCCTCTGTCAGTACTATAGCTGGCCACTGAGACTCTGCAGTGTCCTCCAGGAAGTGTCTCTGCTGGGACTCGGGCTGTACCCATGGCTGCCATAGCAGGTGGTAATGGTTCAGGTGATGCAAATGACATTCAAGAGAGACTGGTTCCCCTCCTTCCCCTCCCCTAACCAACAAACACCCTCCTTATCATTCATATGGGGGAGACCAGAGCTCTGATTCAGAAGCAGTCCTTGAGGCCCTGACACTGGGGACCTTTCTTCCAAAGCAGAAGGATTGTGCCTCCTGGTCTGTGGAGGAATTTGAGATTCCTGAGCCTCAGGATTGCCATCCCTTTCTATGGTGACCCAGGAAGGGTTGGCTTCATGTGGTGATGATATACACATTGGCACCTGTAAAGAAGGTATTGCCCTCAAGAGGTTCCTGCACATCCCAGGAGCAAACTTCACACAGCACGTGTAAGAAGACCATGAGAAAGAACATTGCTCTCTCCTAAAAAGCAGAATCCTTCTGACCTTGCTTTACCCAGCGAAGCTGAATATCCTCTTAGAAAGCTCTAGTGTACACAGAGCAAACACCCGGTTTGTTTTCAGGGATGTAGAGTGTGGGCAAACACTTGAGCTCCTTGCAGCACTGCTACCCCCAGAGGGTGGACTCTGGCGTCAGCGCAAATGGACTGCTCTTCTAGGTTTCAGGCCTGCTTTGTCAACTGTCCCTTCAGGTAACATGGCTCATCTAGAGAAGTCATGACAATCATCAAATTTCTATCACACTTTGCTAGTTGACAAGATATAGGTCACAATACCCCACTATGTCACATCAGCATAACCGTACTGTCATGACTGGCTGCAGGAAACAGGATCCATTTAGGGCCCACTCAAGACCAAATGTAGGGGCCGGCAAGATGGTTCAGTGGTCTAAAGCACCTGCTTAGGAGGGCTCAGGCGACTGCGGGGACTGCGGTTCGATCCCCGGCACCACATGCTGCGCCAGCGCCACCACCAGGGCAGGCTGAGCCAGCCACAAAATGAATAAATAAGGAAACCAACAAACACAACAAGCAAACAAATAAATAAAATTAAAAAAAAAAAAAAGAGCAAATGTATGTGCTGAATTGCATAAATATTTTTTCCTTTCATCTTTTGTAAAGCTTTTTGGAATGAAGAGACTAATAAAAACATCTTTCAAGAAACAATCCTGTTACTGTACTTCATGATGTAAAAACTTTATGCTTTCTTCTTCATTTCTAGGATGTATGAATGTTTTTTTTTTTAATTTTATTTATTTATTTATTTGTTTGCTTGTTGTGTTTGTTTGTTTGTTTCTTTATTTATTCATTTTGTGGCTGGCTCAGCCTGCCCTGGTGGTGGCGCTGGCGCAGCATGTGGTGCCGGGGATCGAACTGCAGTCCCCGCAGTTGCCTGAGCCTTCCTACGCAAGCGCTTTAGACCACTGAACCATCTCGCCGGCCCTTAGGATGTATGAATGTTGATTGGGAAATGGTAGCCTCTTCCTGCAGTCATATAACTTTGAATATCTCCACATACTCATATATATATATATATATATATATATATATATATATATTTACAATGCTTTTTACATGCAGATCTTCTTGGCCCTCTTCTGATCACTTGTGGACCATTTGGCCAAGATCAAATGCTGACACTTTTCTCAGCTTCTCTATGTCCTGCAAATTCTCAGTATTAATGAGAATGTATAGTCATGTCTTGCAAAGACTCAAATCAAACCTAGACATACTTCTAGAAAGAACATAATTATGCCATAGCCATAGAGAATGACTACATGGAAAAACTCTTGAGTGTTTTGGCTTGATCTATAGCAGCCAAAAACTACTAAATTCACCTTAAAGGGAATCTTGGCCCCTACTCCACTGACTACTATAGGCTTATAGCATTTTTTCATATCTGGTCAACACAACAATTGTGTATTCTGAAAAACTATGCTTTAAGCACTTCTTCCTTAGTCCAAGATCTTCAAAATGTTACTGACTCTGCTCTGTCCTTTTATCTGGAGAACCCAGTTCTGACTGACAATGACATATTACTGTCATCACTAATCAGTTTCTCCTCTTCAGGATCATGAAAGATCCATTCCTAGTATAACTCTGGGGTCTGAGTACCAATACCAGTCTGCCTTTGTCTGCCCAAAGACACTATCTCTGTTGCCCCTCAAAGCTGGATGTGTAGAATTTCAGGAGTGGAGAACAAACTCTGGTCTCCTGCTCCAAGGAGGAAAATATTTTATTTTTTTTACTCCACTATACCCTTTTGCTTTTGCTCTGCAACTCACTGACATCTATATCTGTTTGGCACTTTCATCTCTCCTCATTTCAGGGTCCAACTTGAAATATAATACTTTCCTTGTCTCAGTCTTCAGTTCCCCGTAGTTCTAGCTCTACATAGCCTTCACAGAAGCAGCGAGATACCATCCTTCCCTCCCCACCTCTAATGAAGGACCCCCTTACTTCTGGGAACTGTTCCTCCCTTCCAGAATTTTTACCATTGCTCACTGAATGCATACACCTCCTGAGGCACATTTTCTGCAGATCATGGAAGGCAACACCAAAACAATGTCTTGCCATTTCCTTCTACATCCATAAATGGAGCTCTTCCTCAGGCTCATGCTCTGACCCTGGGGAATGCTAAGCAACATGGCTTCCATTATTCAGGAACAAAAAGGGCAAATGGAAGCCTCCTTCCTGAGTGCAAGGGAGACTTCCTAAAAATTGTTACCTAGGAACCCGTACACCTGGAACTTCTCTTGAGTGTTTGGAGCCTCTGCACAGGGTGAAGGATGGAAATTTCTATTTGTAATAACTTCTCTGTACTCAGATTTGCAAAGTCTCTCAGATCTTTTCATTTCTTTCAACTTTCATGTTTTATTGTCTTTAAAATTTAGAAATGTGATTGATCAGACATCAGAGAAGATATAGAATGAATAAAAGAAATAAAACCCAAGAAAGTATGTATTGAACACTTGTTGTACAACACTTGTTGTACATTGTTCCATTTAGCATGCTTGCTCACATTGCCAGGTATAACCAGGAAACAGAGGTAAAATTATATCATTTATAAATTAAGTGCTATCTTTCAAAAATATGACAGAAATTAGATGCCAAATCATCTGTACTATTTTATGTTAATAGAGCCATGGTTTAAAGTTTTTATTTATACATTCTGATTTGTTTTTTGTTTCTCCTTTTCTTCTACCCTGTTGATATTCCTTTTGATTTACTTCATTTTTTTTTAACCTGTCCATTGTATCAATTACAGCTTTCAGATTTTACTGACTCTTGGAGGTTTTTACACTATGAACCAATACCATGCTTGCACATGGTGCTGTGACTGAATCTCTTCAGAGAAGAGCTTCTAGTTGCGTCAACTCATCATAAAGTTCTCAATTTATCTTTCCTTATAGCTGACTAATACTCCATTACATAAAATATCACAACTTTACAATATTCATTTCTTTGTGGGTGAGCATATCATTTTTTTCCAAAAATCAGCTATGGAAAATTGTGCTGGTCTATGCATGGGTACATATATAACCCTAGGGTACGGTGTTTTTCATTCTTGTGGATAAACATCCAGAAGTGGGTTAGTGGGATGAACGGGATTTCTCTTCCTACTATTTGTCAACAGTTGCATCAACAGTGGAGTACATATCATTTTTCTTTCTAGCTATGCCACCTGTGTTGCAAGTTCTATTTTAGGACATAAATTCCTTCTTCGATGACATGCAATTTCAGTGATGATTGCATTTTTGTTTCTCAAATGACCAGGGCTGAGAAAACTTTTTCATTCATTTATTTATCATTTATCTTTTGTGCAGTGAGAAGTGTGTATTCACCTGAGCTGCTTGTACCCTCTTGTCAGAGGCCCTTCCTGGTTCTCATCTCGGCCCTAGAAGTGTGAACTTATATTCCTAATAACCCATTATTGGAATTCCACCAAGTTAATTCCAATCTACAACTCCCAGCACAACCCATGGCGATAAAGAGACACTAAAACATATTTATACAATTAATGGGGAGCCAAGGGGCCCTAGGTCCAACCATGAAAGCGGCTTCTGGAACCAAGAGAGCGACCCAGGGCTGCACTCAGGCTTTATTCTTTGGAGAAGGAGGAGTGGCTTATGAAAGGGAATTTTGGGAAGGTGAGCTCTGAAGGCAATTGTGGGAAGAAGGTGGGCTGTGAGCTGGGCTAGGTAGGAGGCCTGCATTCACCTCCACCATATTTAGAGATTTACAAAGGAAGTAATTTGCATTATGCTATTGAGATACCATTCAATATTTTGGGGGTCTGGTGCTTCAGCTCTGATGCGTAATCTTTCAAGCCCCACGAAGTCATAGCCTCTATCTCGAGGCTCGATCCCAGCTGACACCGTGGAGCAGTGGCTCTTCGTCCTGTGGCAGGGAAACACGAGTGCCATCTTCAAAAATTACTATCAGCACCTCAGCTAGACCATTACACACTGCTTAAGGCCAATTGAAAGGATAATGAGAAGTCCTAGCCAGCTCTTTACATTTCAATACGAGGGAATAGGATCAGGCTCAGTCAAAATGGAGACAGTCCCTCTTCTTTCAAAGAGAGCTGCTCAGGCTGTCCTCCACACCCTCTCAATTCTAGTCAACCCACATGATTTAGTCCTGTTTTCTCTTCCTCATTTCTCAGGCTCTACTCTCAGCTCTAAGAGTGTAAGTAAATTTCTGTCACTCCTCACGCAGGGTAATCATCTGAGTGTTTCTGTGTCTTCCTTAGGTAGGAGTGATCTTTGAAATTCTTCCTCAATAACCCATTGTGGAAAAATAGATTAAATTGCATACATTTATGATGGAGCCCAATTGGGCCTCCTGATAGTTCTCCATGAGTTGTTCAAGTAGATCAATTAGGTAGGGATATATGTTGTGTGAAAATGTGCAAAACAGAAGTAAAAAAGTGCCACAAATTTGTCAATTTGGGACAAGTGCAACTGCTATGGATTTCAGTGTGGAGATCACCACGAAAGTAGAAGGAAAAATCCCATGCACCCTCAAAACCACTAATGGGTATTTTCCACCAGAATGAAAAACACCATACCTCACGGGTATATATATAACCCTGCATAGACCTGCATAATTTTCTATAGTTTATACTCAGAGAAAACAGATAAGGCCACTCACAGAGAAATGAATATAATACAGTTGTGATATTTTATTCAATGCAGTATTAGTCAGCTAAGGAAAGATAATCTTGAGGACTTTGTTGGTAAATGGATGCAATTAGAGGCTCCTCTCTGAAGAGAATTCAATCACAGCACCATGTACAAGCATGGTATTGGCTGCTTCTGTAAAAACCTACAATAGTCAATAAAATCTACAAGCTATAATTGATAAAATACACAGGAAAAAGCAAACAAACAAAAAATTACCAAAAGGAATATGAACTGGGAGCAGGCAGGGGAGAAATGAAAAAACACCAACCCAAAAAAAAAAAAGTATTTATATATATATATATATATATATATATATATATATATATATGAAATAAAATTTACATGTCTATATATATAACACAGTTAATGTGTGTGGGCATATACTTCCTACCACAATTTTATGAGGTAACTCTTAATTTATAAATTAATTGCTTGTAACTACTTACCTGGTTATATCTAGTAAACAGAGTAACCACACTAAACAATGTCCATTATAACAATCACTGCTAAATGCATAACACAATGTATTTTCTTTCATAACTTCCTTGTCTTTTATAACATCTGATCAATCACATTTCTACATTTTAAGGAAAAGAATACATGAAAGATGTAAGAAATGAAAAGATCTGAAAGACATTGTAAATCTGAATCCTAATAAGTTGCTACAAATAATAATATTTCCCATTTAGCCTGTCCAGAGGTGCTAAGCAAACAAGAGAAGTTCCAGGTGTAGGGTTACCTCCATAATGAGATTTAGAAAGTCTCCCTGGGACTCAGGAAAGAGGCTTCCAGTGGCACTTTATGTTGCTCAACAATAGAACCAAAGTTGGTCGTCATTCACCAGGGTCAGAGCTTAAGCCTGAAGGACAGCTCCATTTGTGGGCCTAGATGGAAATGATGAGAAGACGTTGTTTTGGTGTTGCCTTCACACCATCTGCAGAAAATGTGTTAGAGAAGCTATGTGCATTTAGTGACCAGTTTGGGCGTCAAATTGGAAAGAGATGAAAAATGATCAGAGGTGAAAGGGACCGCCATTGGCAGTGGGGAAGGAGGGATGATACCTAACTACTTCTAAGAAGGCAGTGTACAGACAGAACTAAAGGGAAACCAAAGACTGAGATAAGGAAAATGTAGCTCACATTGAGTACTGTGTGCTGGGACACCTATTCTCTTCAATCCCAAGAACTAAGGTGAGAAGACAGTGCTAAACACAGAGACAGATGTCATGGGGCTGCAGAGGAAAAAGCAAAACATATAGTGAAGTAAAAACTATCTTCCTCTTTGCAGGAGGAAACCACAGCATTTCCCAAATCCCTTGTGAAATTCTTCACATTCTGTTTTGAGGGGAAATATAGACAGTGTCTTTTGGCACCTAAAGGTTACTACAAAAGGATCTTTTGTGATCCCTAAGTGAATAATCTGATTACTGAAGAGATTAATGTGTAGGTGTAAGTCAGAATTGCTTTCTATGCAGAGCAGATAAAAAACACGCTGCAAGTCCATAGTTGTGAAGTGAGAGGAGGCCAAGATGCCCATTGGTGTGAAGGTAGCATTTGTTGTGTGCAACAGATCAAGCCAAGAAACTTAGAAGTATTTCCATGCCTTGGTTCTCCATGGCTGAGGAATGTTCCTCTCATCTCTAACAGGTTTTCTAGGTATGGATTTGAAATTTTGCACCACATTGCTACACACTGTCTCATTGTTACTGAGGACTTCCAGTGTATGCAGAGACTGAGAAAAGTGTCAACATTTAATCTCCATAGCAGATGGCTCAAAAGAGATCAAAAGAGGGTCAATAAGACATGAATGTAAAAACAAATGAAGATACATAAAATCCTAGATAGACAGACAGATAGATAGATATAGATATACAGATACTTAGATGCACATGTAGATGTACTTGGATTGATATATCCTACATGTGGGTATGTAGAGACATTGAAACAATTATACACCTACAGGAAGAGACTATCACTACACAAACAGGGGTCACAAGTTCACAAGCCCTGGAAGTGAAGAATGAAGCACAAAATTTTTGTGTCATAAAGTACAGTAACATCATTTTTTCTTGACTTCTGTTTGTTTGAATCTCTTCTTTTAAGGTAGCGATACAAAAAAAGGAAAAAGGCAAATGGCTATTCTAGTAGAATACATACATTTGGTCTTGAATGGCCCTAAATGGATTCTGCTGCCTGTAAAAAGCCGTGTTACCATGGTTATGCTGATAACGTCACAATGAGGCATTGTGAGCTAGGTCTTCCAGCTGGCAAAGTGTGATAAAAATAAGAGGAGCACCACGTCTGCTCTACATGAGGCACTTTACCTGAAGCGACTGTGGTAAGAGCAGGGTCTGCAACTCAGAAGGGCCGCACATCTGCACGCACGGCGGAGTCCCCGCTTTGGAGGCAGCAGTGCCGCAATGAGCTCAAGATTCTGCCCAGAGTCTGCATTCCTGCAGCCAAACCGGGTGTCTGCTCTACGCGGACTAGAGCATTTTGAGAGGATGTTCAGCTTCCCTGGGTAAAATGAGGCCAGCAGCATCCCATGTGTAGGAGAAAGCAATATTCTTTCTTTGTGTTCTTCCACTTTTTTTGTGAAGTTTGTTCTTGTGATGTGTGGGAAAGTTTCAGTGCAAAATTGAAGAAGTAATGGAGAGATTCTGGTTGGCTATCTTTTTGGTGATCCCTGCACCTCATTAATGAGAGAAATGTAATTTGTGTCTTGTTTGTCTTGCCAGGAATGCATTGTTGGTCCTTGGCTGTGGTGCCCTGCACCTCCAAAGAGAAGAGGATCTACCCACAAAAAGTCGAGAGATAGCAGTCACATTTATAGTTTACTTGTATACTTATTCATTTATTGGATTACTTATGTATTTAATAAATTAGGTGGCAATAATAATGTTTCACAGGGCTATTCTGGTTCCCAACAATTGGGATATGTAGTGGAGGCTATTCTATGCAGTGTGTGTAAGGATTGAAGTTTTTCCTTTAGAGGCAGTGAGTTCTTGACTGATTGAGCGGAGCTCTGCTTGCCCTCTAGTTGTGGTGGGTGCTCCTGGGTGTGACTGCTTGCATGGGGTGGATTTTTAGAGACTGTCAAATTCATCTACACAGATCATTAAAATGCTTGGTTGGGAGTGGTCTTTGAAATTCTTCCTCAATATTCTACTCAGGAAGAACAGGTTATATTCCAGATATTCATTTTGGAATCAGTTTGGGCATTATCCTAAGTCTCCATGGGCTGTTCAAGTACTTCCAGTAGGTAGAGACATGTTGAATGAAAATGTAGAAGCCTGAGGTCAAATAAGACATAAATTTACCAATACTGCTACAGCTGAGAGTATAGCCTGAGAAATCAGGACAGAGAATACAGGGTTAAACCACGAGGGTTGATTAGAATTAAGAGCTTGTAAGCAACTCAGATGAATCCACACTTTTCTGGTAGAAAAGAGAAATAGTAAATAAATGCATGAAAATGATTGCACAGCCCTGGTCATTTGAGATATAAACATGAAATCATCACTGACAATGCATCTCAGCCAAGGCGGAAGTTGGGTCCTAAAAAGGAACTAACAACACAGGTGGGACAGCGGTAGAGGAAAATGAAGTATACCGTAATGTGGGTGCAATTGTGAAGAGTTACAACCTCTGTGGATTTCAGTGTGGAGATACACCAAAAGTAGGAAGAGAAATCCCATTAGACCCACCAATCCACTTGCGGGTGTTTTTCCACAAGAACTGAAAACACCATAGCCAAGGCACGTATATATGCCCATGCACAGACCAGCACAATTTACCATAGTTTATACTCAGAAACAAGGGACAAGCCCACACACAGAGAAATGAATGTAGTAATGTGATATTTTATACAATGGATTATTAGATATAAAGAGGGAAAAAGTTGAGGGCTTTAATGATGAATAGATGAAACTAGAGGCTCTCCTTCAATGAGAATTAAATCTGAGAACCATGTGCAAACATGGTATTAGCACCCTAGTGTAAGAAGCCCCAACAGTTAATAAAATCCAAAACCTGTAGTTGATAGAATGCAAAACAGAAAAACAAAGCAAAATAAAAAAAAAAAAATAGAGAGGGGCCAGCAAGATGGCTCAGTGGTCTAACATGCCTGCTTAGGCAAGCTTAGGCAACTGCAGGGACTACGGTTCAATCCCTAGCACCACATGCTACACCAGCCCCACCCCCAGGGCAGGCTGAGCTGGGCATAATAAAAAATAAAAAAAATAGAGAAAAGAAATATTTACTTGGTGAAAGAAGGGAAAAAATGAAAAAAAAACCATTAATATGTAAATGATAAATTTCAATCATAGTTCTATTTAAATAAACTAGTACACTTGGGAGGCTGAGGCAGGAGGATTGTAAGAACTTACAACCCTAACCCTAGCTTGGGCTACAAAAGTGAACTCAAGACCAGCCTGAACTGCATAGCGAGACTCTGTCTCAAAGACAAAAATAAATAAATACATAAATAAATAAATAGTTAAGGTGATTGCTCATATATTTTCTATCACATTTTTGGTAGCTACTACTTAATTGACAAATCAAGTCCCTTAAGCCATCTCTGAGACAGAGTATAAGGAAATACTGAGAGAACTGCTACTGTTCTACAGAACAGAAGTTATAGGACCTTCCCTGGAAGTGAAAGAGGCAAAGTGAAAGCAGAACGGGGTTTCAATACAAGACAGGCAGAGCCCGAGACACCGACAATCTGCAATAACTGACCTTTACAGAAACAGGTAGGTGTGGTTTTACTTCTCCTATTTGATGCACATTTCCTTCATCAAATGTTTATTCGACACATATTATGAGGCAAGATATTTTGAAATTTGGAATAACGAGCATTGTAATCTCTTAAGTTTATTTCCCTTTTTTTCTCCCATAAGTTTTGGTTATTGTTTTATTTGTGTTTTGGGGGCAGGGTCTCACTGTGAGTTCAAGCTTATCTGGACCTCACTATGTAGCTCAGATTTGCCATGAACATGCAGTAATCCTCCTGCCTCAACCTCCCAAGTGCTGAGAGTATAGGCATGGCATGGCCACCCTGTCTGGCAGTCAGCTCTTGACTATTTTAGTCTTAGCAAAGTTTTCCAACCTTTTTAGTTAGTCTGCATATACATTTGGCACAATATCTGGGTGCTCAGGAAATATATATGTGAACAAAATTGACAGATCTTCCTCATGGAGTATATTCTATAGGGCCACAGCATGGCACAATGAACAAATTCTAAATAAAAATTATTATGGCCTATTGTTTGACGTTAAGCTGTTGCACTATACCCCCAACTTACCATCCTAAAAATCAAAATAGAAAAAAAAATGGAGTCACTCATACTAAAGTTCCACCACACGAAAACAAAATCAAGGTACTAGCTGAAAAAACAAAAAAGCAAAATTCCACAATAGGCCACTTCTACTTGGTATAATGATAAAGTTCCCTCTGCTTTAGTCTCACAGAAAAAGAACAAAGTTAATAATTACTTGCTTATTTTTCTGTCTTCCAGTCCTTTCTTCACAAAGAAAGTAACTTTGAAATGATCAACCTGCTTTTGTTTTCTTGTTTGTTCTTTCTTCAACCTGCCCTCACCCGCAGCCTATAAAACTGCCTCCTCAACCCTTGGCAGCACTTATTTGGCGTATGGTGGTGCACACCCGCAATCCCAGCATCGTGGGAGGTTGAGGCAGCAGTATCACAAGTTTGGGCACAGCCTGGGCAATTTAGTGACTTAAAAACCTGTCCTAAAAGACAATAAAAAAGGTTGGGAATGTAGCTCAGTGTGGAGAACCTGGGTTCAACCCCAGGTGGGGAGTGGATCTCTATTTCTAGAATCATAAAGCCAATTAAGATCTTTATATAACTTTGTTACAATTCCTTCTCTCAATACAATGTAGTACATTAGATTATTTGTCAGAAACTTAAGAATGCTACAGAACAATACAGAGTCAGGGTTGGCAGCACATACCTGCAATCCCAGCACTCTGGGAGGCTAAAGTAGGAGGACCTTCCATAGTTCATGATCAGCTGGGGAGACAGCTCAGCAGCATAAACACCTGCCTGGCAAGTGCAAGGTCCTGCATCCAATCCCCACTACATCCCCACAAAAAAAAAGTTCAAGATCAGCTTGGGCTATATAGTGAGTTCAAGGCCAGCCTGAACTAAACAATGAAACTGTCTCAAAATAAAACAGGGCCAGGGAGATAGCTCAGCAACATAGCACCTCCCTGGCAAGTGCAGTGACCTGACTACATGTCAATGGTGTTCTGGCATCCTCAGGACATTGGATGAGATCAGCAAGGAAGCAGTGATGATAGACCTAGAGGAGGCGAGGCAAGTACTGAGCTCCAGGAGCTGTGGCAGAAATAGTCCAGACACCAGAAGGACCACCAGGAGGCAGGAACAAGCTGATTGTGAATCCTGGAGACTGAGGAAGGAAGGGTGTTGAGCAGGAAGCTGCGAAGAGGCCCAGTGAAGTGAGGACTCCAAGTTGTGACTGGATTTAGCCACATGCAGGTTCCTAGTGACCTGGACAACAGCTTCTTTTGACAATCCAGAAAATAATAAGCAGGCGTGCAAATGGAGCTCAGAGGGAGGTGCCTAGGGTCTTGGATTCGATCCCAGCACTGATCACAGCAACACTTGTACCTTTTGGTTCTGGTTCCATATGATTCAGTAAGAAAATAATGTTTGCTTTCTCTCTCCTTAGACGGATTCTCAAGTGGGCCAACCTTGGGCAGTGCAAGGTGTTCAAGACGTTATAGTTCTGATGACCTCGGTCTGGATTCTGGCTTTTATTTGACTTCTAGTTACAGGTTCTTAATAATTCTCTTCTCTTATAAAATGTAGTAGTGTAACTCCTAAGTGACACATTGTGAGAATTAAATGACAGTAACACAACATCTGTGCTGTATCTGGTACATCATAAAGCACTAAAAAGCATTAGTAGTTGTTACTGCTAGAGGTGGTGGTGGACAATATTAGAGATGATATTTTCTCTCTTGATTTTTGTCTTTTTTTTTTTTGGTCTGAACCAGGGATTGAACTCAGGACCTTGCACTTGCCAGGCAAGCACTTATTCTATTGAGCTATCTCCCCAGCCCCTCTCTCTTGAATTTTAAAATCATTTTTTAAAGAAATCATTGTAAGCCTTGGGATCCATACTGTATTTAAGTCTGCTGTCCTCTGCTGGAACTTTGGGAGAAAAACACCTGGGTTGACAGTTATAATTTTAACCTGCAGATAACCAAATTATGAGTCTAAACATTACCACGGATAGGCAGAAACAGCTTTTGCTTTTCAATTGAAATTTTCCAAAACTCACCAAAAACCTGTTGAGTTGCTAACAAGGAGAAAAGACATAGTTCGGTGCTCTGGCATTTTTAGCTTTGTAACTTCGGGTGGGCCTTTCTCCTCAGGCTCCAGTCCCACATGTGCAGTGTGAGGGGTTGGGCAGGCTCCTCTCTGAGGCCTCCTCCAGCGCTGATGATCTGAGGTGCCAGGACTCATGGTTTCTGCGGTCCATGGTAACTGTACAAAAGCCAAGGCATACATGTTATTCAGTCACAGACTCATAAGAATAACCACTACATTACAGAAATACTTCTATATGGGCCTTAGCTGGAGTTTCATAATGTTTTAGGGGACTAAGGGTTGTATACCTATCCTGCCTCAGTAGAATCTGGACTTCAAATAGCTCTTCTATACAATGTCCATATATCATATAAGAAAAGAGAGAAGAGCTGGGCATGTGGCACATGCCCGTAGCCTCAGCAACTTGGGAGGCCTAGGTAGGAGGACCAGTTATGCCTAAGTTCCTTAGTTACTTTTCTTATTGTTGAGACAAAATGCCTGACACCTAAAGTCAAAAAGATAAAAGGTTTACTTAGGTCACAGTCTGTAGAGGTTTTAGTCCATAATTGGCTGGCTATAAGGCAAGGAGGCTTGGCAGAGGGATAATTACAGAGAAAAACCAGTTCATGGCAGGCAGGAGACAGCAAAAGTAAGCAAACAAGGGCCCTTAATAGCGTCTTTCTGCCCCTTACATATTGTCCAGGATACTCGGAGAAGGTAGCATTCATACCCTTAATTCTAGTACCCTTGAACCTATCGTGCACCACGAATCAATCTCAGTGTAACACACTCTAGATTGAGCCATATCAGAAAAAGCCCCACCTATGACATGCCTGAGCCTCTAGGGGACATCTAGACCCAGGCCATAATGCCAGGAGTTTGAAGCCAGTCTGAACAATATACTAAGTACTCTCAGAAAAAAATTCGAAAATAACTGGGCATGGTAGTAACATACCTATAATCCTAGCTACTCAGAAGGCAGAAGTAAGATGAAAAATCAGAGATTGCAGTTCAGCAAGACTTCATGTCAAAAAAAGGAGGGATAGTGCTGAGGATATAGCTCAGTGGTAGACTCTGCCTGGTTCCAATCCACAGCATACAAATAGTCTTTCGGATTTTTTTTGTACTCTGCTATTTTATGTGCTAGGATACTAGTAATATAAAAGCACTTGTGGTTAGTTATATATTACAGATTAGAAATAAGCAATAGTATAGGTATATTTTTATGCTCCTGTAGAAATTTGTAAAAAATATTTGTTTCAGACAAGGTCTCACTAATTAGCACAGGCTAGACTTAAACTTGCCAGCTTCCAGCTTCACCCTCCCTAGTGCTGGGATTATAAGTATGCACCACCATAGCTACCTAAGGAAGGGAAATAAGGTCTTGAAGCTTGAAATAATTTACCTCAACTTATTCTTCCTTCCCTAAGTGGAAGAGCTCAGAATAATGTCTCTCTTACTCAGCTTCCTGTCACTGTGACAAAATACCTGAGATAACTTTAGGAGAAAGATTTATTTTAGCTCCTGATTCAGCCCATGCCCACTTGGCCCTGCTGCCTCTAGGCTTGTGGTGAGGCACAGCACATGATAGAGAGGGTGTAGTGGAACACAGCTGCTCTTGTCATGCAGGCCAGAAGCAGGGTGGGGTGGGGTATGGAGCACAGCAGTGAGCAAGAGGAAAGGGCCAGGGGGGAACAGGGCACACCGGTCAGAGACATAGCTGGTGGCCTACTTCCTCCAACTAGGCTCCTCCCAGAGAGCCCTTCGGCTGCGGCCTCTGCGTGAGTTGGTCCAGCAAACCGGGCTATACAGCAAGATCCTGTTTCAAAAATAAATAAATCAACGTTAGGTATAAATGAAATGGACGCTTTTTCTTCTGCAGTGGTGGGGATTAAGCCCCAGGCCCTAATGCACAGTAGGCAGATGTCCCGCCCCTGAAACACATCTCTAGCCTTTATGATAGACATTTATAAAATCTCTGCATTTCGAGGCAGTTGGCTTGTTTTTCTTTTTTACCCAGTGTAAATACAGAATAGCAGGACACTATTTCCTAGATGCTGTTATTTTCCTTTATCAAAGAAATAATCTTTAGACTAACTTTCACTTATTGCTTTTACATCCTATAAATATTTCTAGCTTTTATAACTGCCTTATAAATTCCTTCAAAGTTGTCTTCCTCCCTGGTCTGAGCAGTGTTTTGGGCCACTTCCCTTTCTTTCAGCAGAAATTTGTGTCTGCCGTGCTAGCTGCATTCTGGGAAATCACCCCTGAAGCTGAGATTGCACCTCTGAAATATCACATTTATTTCCAATGAGATGTCATTTGGCTTGTTCTTATCTCCTCTCCCTCCCCCTGGTCATTACCGAGATCTGAACCCAGAGCATTCACGCTGAACTACATCCCTAATGCTGCTCCCCTCCTTTTTAAAATTTTTAAGGCAGTATCTCATTAAGTCATTAAATTGCCCAGGTTGTGCTCAAACTTGTCATCCTCTTGCCTCTGCCTTCCGAGGTGCTGAGATTACATCCATGAGCCTATTCTGATCTGCTTGGTGTTCCTTAAAAATATAGTGTTTATATTCATGTCTCCATGATTATTAACTGAAACAGGTAGGTAGTTGTGGGTTCTGTGCCCTGTCACTACAGCCAGGCCTTCTTATATAATCTTTCTACTCTTTCCTGAATTAATAACCATTCTCTTGATGAACTCCTCCTCAGTCCTTAAGAATGCTTGGGTAAAATTCTCTTACAAAAAATTAAAAGGAGCTACATATATTCTTTCTAATCTGCATTACTATTCTGGCAAGTGGACAGTATCCTGGAGTCTGGAAATCTCTACTTATAGCAATGGCTTATCTGCTAACTCTGTCTATTCATGTACCTTCCGAAATAGAAGGCATGGAGGGTTTCACATGATTACAATTTCTTGCTACTTGTGATAATGTGTGTCAGTCAGCTTTCTGTCACTATGACAGCATACATGAGAAAACAGCTTGAAGAGGTAGAGGTACCTTGAGCTTAGAATTTTGAAGGTTTCAGTTTGTGGTTGGCTGCTGTGCTGGTTCCAAGGCATCATGGTGGAGGGCTGTGGGGCAGCAAAGTGGCTTTCTTCATGGCAAACAGAAGCACAGAAGAGTGGGGGTGGGGGCTGTGGACAAGGACACTCTCCAGTTTATGCCCGCAGTGACCTACTTCCTCCAGCCAGGCTCTACCTTGCAACAGCGCATTCAGCCATGAGCTCATGAGCGCAGTAGGCCATTGGGCAGGTAGGTGGCCCAGGATCTGCCCCTTCTACATCTCCACCTCTGAACACAGGAAGGGGTTTGCTCTCTCCCTTTCCCTCCCTCTCCCTTCATCTCCCTCTCCCTTGTCTCTTCATCCCTCTCTTTCTTTCTCCCTCCTCTCTGTCCCTCTCTCCTTCCCTCCCTTTCTCCCTCTCTCTCCTTCTTTCTCTCCCTCCCTCCCGCCCTCCCTCCCTTCCTCCCTCCCTTCCTCTCTCCTCTGTTTCTTTCTTCTTAGGAGTTTTTCTATTTGTTTTTCTGCATTTTGAGATAAGGTCTCTATAGTCCAGGCTGTTTTCCAAGTGCCAGACTTACAGATCTGAGGCATCTCACCCATCCTGGGGACATTTTTGACCCAAACCATAACAAGAGGTTTTCATGGGGACTCCATCTCAGGGTGAGCTCCTTCCTTTCAGCTTTCTGGCTATCTGTTTTCTTGGCTTCCCCCACCTGCTCCCAGGATACTGTCTTCTTTCTTTATTTCTTCTATTCATTTATTGGTGATTTGTGGGAATTCTATTTGTTTGTTTTCCCTTTTTGAGACAGGACTGGCCTCAAACTCACTATGTATCTCAGGCTGTCCTTCAACTCACAGTGATTCTCCTGCCTTAGCCTCCCAAGTGCTGAGATTATAGGCATGTACCACCACATCTGGCTTTCTTTTTCTTTTTAGTAAGCTCTTCCTGGTTAGCCTTTATGCCTGGGCCCTGTAATAGCTTCTGCCCATGGCCAGAAGCCCTCACTTTCAAAAAGAATTTTTCCTAAATTTCTTCCCCCCCGCTGCAACCAGGGATCGAACTCAGGCCCTTGTGTTTGCCAGGCAAGCACTTATTCTACTGAGCTATCTCCCTTCAAAAAGAATTTTTTTTTAGCACATTGGTGACACATAATGAAAACATTCACTATAGGGAGTCGGTGCACACACATACTGCATCTTAGTCCTTTTAATGTCCCTCGTCCTTCTTCCTCCCTCCCTCCATCCCTAGACCTCTTCCTAACTGCAGAAAGGCCTACTCATTGGCTACGATCTCAGAGTCTGCCGTGTGTGTGTGTGTGTGTGTGTGTGTGTGTGTGTGTATGTGCGTATGCGCACACAGGATCTCAGTGCATAGCTCGGACTCACAGTGATCCTCCTGAGTTCTGCCTCCTTAGTTCTGGGATCGCAGGTGTGCACTACCTGGACTCCATCGATATCTCAGTGTGCAACCTTGTGTCATGTGATACAAACTTCACAAAAGTGTAAATAAAGCATCGTGGTTTGCGTGCATTGAGTTCGTCTTGCCCATCAGGCAGACTAACAACCACCTAGCCCAGTTTTTCGTTTTCTTGTCTATCTTTCTCATTCCAACCGCCCTGTCTCCCCGGGGTAGAACTATTTGCAGTAAGATCAATGGACCCCTACAATAATTTAATAAACTGATTGTGTTGTCAATATGTTATCCTTTCACTTGGCACTTTGAAAATATAGTTCCAAGCATATCAATAGCTGGACAATTTAAGAGGGCACTGTTATGAGTAACCCACACAGCCACTGTTTTTTGGCAGGTAACCTTGTCTGTGAGACAGATGCCATTGCTATGAGGTACTTGCCAGTCACTGAGTTAGTTCCAGAGATTCCTACCTGCCTGGAGCAGGATGTTCACACCTTCACACCTGTCTACTTTGTCTCTTAGAATTCAGTTGGTTGCCATTTAAACCTTTTCTTGTAATACAACCTTTACTTGGTTAGTCAACTAAATTGAGTTTTTGCCTAGAAATAAAGTTGAGTATATACTTAAGGTTGGCTCTTAGCTATCAATAAAAGGGAGAGACAGGAGAAAAAGTTGTGTAGGTTCGACTTTTGAGAGGTTTTACTGATGGTATTTATACTTAAGGTCCATAGTGTAAGATCAGGAGATTCCTACACTTTTTTTTTAAACAACTGAAAGTTTATTCAAATTATTAGAGAAAAAGATTTCTTGGCATCAGTGACATTCATGAAATTTTCCACTAGAAGGGAAAATATTAAAATATGAGTTGAGTGCTCATGTTATTTTATATATCGCAAAGGAACAATAACTCATCAAGAAGATTGAGTAATCATGAGAGAAAGTTAGATTATGAAAAGTACCGATTCAGCCTAGGCAGCCAGCTAGGTCCTTCCCACAATGTCCCCTGACATCTCAGACCATAGACACACACACTGGTAACACCAAGAGAAGTAAATGTGCTTTTTGTTGGCAGTGCTCACTACTAAAAGCTTCTGTCAAGATGCTTCCCCGTGGACCCAAGTGTACCCTATCACAAGGCACTACCATGACCAGCTTTCCAATGCTCCCAGACCCTAATCAGGAGGCAGCAAGCACACAGGACACCCTGCCATCCCATGTGCCACTTGATAGTCCTCTGTCCTTGGAACAGAGTATGGATCGAAACTGCAGTCTGTACTGGTCCCTCTGTTCATCACAGTGTAGCCTAAGGCAGCTATGAAGTTACAACCTCAGGGCAGTGTAACTTTCCTCTCAGAGATGTCATATACCCTACTAGGCCTGGAAATAGCAACCAGAGGAGGGATGTAGAGACACAAGAGGTCCCTGGCCAGACTAGATAGATCTGACGACTCTGAACTTCAGACTTTGCACACTGCTCTAAAATACCTCCCCAAGAAAAGCAGCTCAGTGCACAATGTTTGGGGAGAATGCTCTAGACTTAGATTCAGAATGGTTCTAATAGTTCACATAGTAAAAGTGCTGATACACCTGTAGAAGTTTCTGCAACCCAAGGATAACTACTTTAGGATGACAATATGCAGTGTACTATTGTCATTTTGTACTGTTATTAAATTTTGTTTTACCTTCTTTACATAAAATAAAAAAATAAAATTTTAAAAAACACAACAAAGGAGAGTTTGGGATGTAGTTCAGTCAAAGATTGCTTGCCTAGCTGACTTGAACCCCCAGCACCATTAAATACTTAAATAAAAAAATAATGCTAGGAATATAGCTCAGTGGTGTATCTCTTACGTAGTAATCATAATATCCTGAGTTCAATTCCCAGTACATAAATAAAGTAAAATAACATGAAAGGCTAAAGGGATAAGGAAAGTTTACAAACAACTTATGTGCAACAAGTTCAATAACTTTGATGATATGTATATATTTCTTGAAAAAAGGAACTAACAGAGTTCACATAAGAAACTGATACACTAAAAATCAATATACATATTAAAACAACTACACTAAAACCTCCCCCACTAACTTCACGCATAGAAGATATCATTAGTGATTTTTAAAAAAATTATGGAGAATTTTACCTTTTACAGAAGAAAGGTAAGACAAAATTTTCTAGTGAATTTTAGCCAAACATTGGAAGAAGAAATAATATAAGTTTTACGCTGTGTTTAAGAGGGGGAAATATTTGCCAGCTCATCCTTTGAAGTGAACATTGTTCAGTTTTTTAAAATGAAGATACTTATCTGGTTGTGGTAGCACAGTCTTGTAATCTCAATACTTGAAAGGCTGAGTCAAGAGAATTATTATGAGTTTGAAACCAGCCTGAGCTACAGAATGAGCTCAAATCCAGAATGCACTGCTAGGTAAGAACATGATTTTTAAATAATACAAAAAGTTCACAGAAAATGTAAACTATAGACCAACATACCTCAAAAAATAGGTGCAAAAACTCTTAAAATTTGAACAAATTGAATTGTTACATAAAAATACACCATGATTAAGTGACAATCTATCCTGAGAATGTCAATCTGTCCTGAGATCATGATTTGAAAGCAACTCAGTGAATTTCACTATACTGTGGAAGATCAGAGTTCTTTGATCAGTTTTTCTTCAGAGACTACGCTGTAGCTAAGGGGAGAGTTATTAGTAGAGCATCAATTTCCTACGTTGTATGCTACACACAAAATGTATTCCTACACTGGTAGGTGATCTGTTTAAAATATATTAATACCGTCTCTCCCCTATTCCAATATAACATCAAAAGTATATACACACATGTATGCTATTCTAATCCTCTTGACCACTAGCTAGTAAATCTTTATCTATTTGTTAGTTTTACCTAGAAGGACTATTTCTTTTTTTTTTTTTAATTTTATTTATTTATTTATTTGTTTGCTTGTTGTGTTTGTTTGTTTCTTTATTCATTTTGTGGCTGGCTCAGCCTGCCCTGGTGGTGGCGCTGGCGCAGCATGTGGTGCCGGGGATCGAACTGCAGTCCCCGCAGTTGCCTGAGCCCTCCTAAGCAGGCGCTCTAGACCACTGAACCATCTCGCCGGCCCCTAGAAGGACTATTTCTAGCTATGCCAAAGGCCCAAGACTTTCTCAAACAAAAATAGTATGTAGGTGTTCAAAGAATCCTTAGAACTGAGATGAGTGAACAATAGGCCAATACAACCTGCTACCAATGCTCCTGGAATAGATGATGCTAACATATATTCTCCTACTAAAATCAAATACAAAAATATCAGCATTCCATGCTCAAGTTGAGGTCTTCTCTTGGACTCACCTGCTGCTCTCTTCAGATGTATGAAGTTTCCTTTCTCTATATTTTTTGATTATTGGTAAGTTCTTTTTACCACTTGTAGTACAAGTACTACACGCGCTGTGCACCGTATGGTATTTCAGCAAATCTAAAGAAAAAAAACATACAATTGTCCCAACTAATACTATTGGTGAAAGTTTTCTAATGTGCATGATGAAAATTTATGAAATACAAGGTAAAGGGAAACATACATAAGCTGATATGTGCCAGCAAACCTACATCCAGTCTCACACTGAATGGTAAAAGACTGAAGGTTTCACCTTAAGAGAGGAAAGAATCAAATTTGCTCTTACCACTCCTGCTCAGGGCTTTGGAGATTATGGTCAGTGCAGGAAGACAATAAAATGGAAAGGAGAAAATTAAGCTGTTCCAACACCAACCTAATGAAGTTATACAATCCTATAGGACCTGGTAAGAGAGATTCTCAAAATCATAAATGAGTTTAATGAGAATGTAAGTTAGAAGACCTACCATAAAACTAAAGAGATTCTACAGAGAAGAAATAAGCACAGGAAAAAAAAAATGCTCATTGGCTTATATGAAAATCTGGCTTAGCCTCATGGTGCCAGCTAAGGGCTGCCGCTTGTGGACAGAGAGCAATGGTCACCTGGGTCATAGTTAGCTCCTGGACTTTACTAAGGATGGGCTCTTGGCATAAACGTGGAGGTAATCAGCTCACTGAAAATTCAACACAGCAGAGTATGCTGTGTCAACACAATGGTGGGGAGGAAGAGCCCACCGCTACACCAAGCCTTGCTGTGGTCAGAAGAGCCTCATCCTGCCTGATTTGCAGTTCCTGCCGGGGCCATTTGGGTTACTATTCGTCTGCAGGCTGAGTGCTCTCCCTGGCACAGTGCCCACAAGTTCTCAGCCAGGTCAGGAGGCTGGAGAGGAGGGACCACTGTTACATTGGCCAATTTAGGCTCTGCGTGGCGCTAGGGTTCCCACAGCTCTGAATGAGCACCATACTTGAGCTGATAGGAATAAAAATGGCACAAACTTAAAACTCAAAAGCTGAGTGTGGTGCACACGCCTGCAATCCCAGTAATTGTGGGGGCTGAAACAGGAGGAAAGTGAGTTTGAGGCTAACAGGGACTATCTAATGACATCCTCTCTCTAAATCACAAAGAAACAAAGTCAAATATCAGCAGATCTCAACAAAAATATGCAACTGTGGATGCGAGGATGTGAGGTTTGCCGTCAGTCAGTGCTCATCTAGCAGAGGAAGGTGTCCCTTGCCTTTGATATTGGGAAAAGGGAATGAACCTATTGAAAAGAAAGGAATTACTGAGTTGAGGAGAAAGCCAGGCGAGGAAGTGAGGAAAGAGATATGTATATAAGCATAATGGCCTAGACAACTGTCTTGTGGATTTCTGTTGGTCTATGGAAAGAAATAGCTAATACTTAATTTTTTTTCTCTTTTTTTCATTTGTTTGTCCTTTTTCTCTTCATTTCTTATGTATTTTTTTCTCTTTTTTCTGTTCTTCCAGTTTTTCATGCATACATCTGATAATATGAACAACTAGTTTGAAGATAACACCATGCATTACAACAAATAGTGTTGAATTCATACTATTTTTAGTGAAATTCTGCATCATTTGTAATTTTTCGGCTTCAATACAATTTTGTATTATCTTTAAAAATAAAAAATTAAAAATGTAACCAATTTTAAACAACTGTATACACATGACTCCACACAATACTTTACTTGTATGAATAGTAGTGTTCAAAAGTGGAGAAATTAAAAGTGTGAGGAGTAACCTACTGGACAGCCAAAGCTTACAATCTCAAGTCCACGTATATCTCTATTCTTCTGCATGTAGGCAGAACTAACCATTCAAACATGCATATGGCCATAGAAATATGCATGAAACAAACTTATTACTACAGACACCTTGATTCATATTGCACAGTACCTTTCAGGCTGATGGGGGACTTATTAATTAGCAATCTCACCTGGAAGTGTTGACTCAGAAGAACCCTTGGAGAAAATCCATATTAATGTGAAGGTGTGTATCACAGCGCTTTCTGTGGTAACACTCTAATATTCATGAATATACTAACAAAGTGCAAGGTCATAACAGTCCCATCTGCATGTGCCCCAAAATTCACATGCTGTCTCTTCTATCTCAAAGGAAATCAATTATCCATTCCACTTCTTCACGTAAATCATAAACACAAAAAGTTCAGGTCTCATTTAAACATGACCACCTCCAGAGAACACCTAGCACTCCTTGGCCTAGTTTCTCACTGTTAATGAACCGCTGTAGGCCCATGGCTTACCTTACCACACTTTATTTCAAGTTTCAGGATAAGAGAATTTCTCAGTCTGAGCCCTGAAAAGCCAGGGATAGTGATGAACCTTTTTTTCTTGGTTACTGCTGTCTCTCAGTAGGTGCATCATTTCCAAATAAAACGAACACAAAACTCATAGTGGTGACAATGGGAGAAAATAACAAAGGATAAGATACCTGTGAGCACATAAATGAAGAGAGTGTAAAACTAACCATGGAAATAAAAGTTGCAATTTTGACATTGATGGTGAATGCAGTTTGAATCAAAGGTATATGGGTATGCTGGGCATGGAGAAAGCAGCATTGAAAATAACAATTAGACTGTGAAGGAGCAGGGAGCCTCTGAAAATTTTATCCATCTTATGCCCGTAGAAGCCTCATACAATATTTCAGCACCAAGCAGGTTTGACGCTTTGACACTATTTTTAGAGAAATAATTCTGATTTTCAGCATACATATTTAAAACCAAGCCATAAACAGGCAGAAGGGCCATAGAAGTCAAATACGTCCCATATAAATCTCATGAGTTCTGTTGATTTTGACAGCAGAGGAGATCTATGAGTACCAAAAACCTACACTAAAGAATGAAGTGTTGTATGAAGATCAAAATGAGAAGTGTATTATTTCAAGAATAAAAACTCCTTAATAGATTGAGATTTCAAAGCAGTCAAGTATAAGGTAAGTGAAGAGTCATGGGTTTGTTGAAACCTATGTCCGCTTTAGGAAAATAAATGTGAAGAGGGCAATGCACTTGCATTTGAGAGAATATCGCACTGGGTGGACTTGGAGGTTAAAATTTGCCATCACTCTGTACAGATTCTATGAATTTTCTTTGATGACCTCTTGAACTGGCTCTCAAATACCCCTTTTCTCTCCTGTGTGCAATTTTTGTCCATAGCTTTTTGACTGCAGCTCCTCAAAATAATAGGTAATGATAAAGATTAAAAAAATCATTTCATGAGCAAGGAAAGGATCTTTTCGTCTGTCATGTAACTTATATTTGCTTTGTAGGGTCAAAGCTGATCAACCGTATGTGAAGTATGAAGGTTATCTAAGGAAGGTGAAATGTTTGCTTTTCTCTCATCTTTATTCTTTTGAAGATATTGCTAGTATTTTACGCCAATTTCTTCACCTATACAATAATTATGTTCCTTTGGGTATATATATATATTTTGGCTGAAAATGAATAGATTGAGAGAATATGAAAATCTTAACGAGGAACCTCCTGACATTCTCACACTGACCAGTCAACGCCCAGTCCTGCTTCTATTTCACTTGGCCCTGGCCTGGCCTGGCCTGCACCTCTGATATTTTCTTACGTCAAGGGATTGCTTCTTCCAGAGGACTCGGACCATGGAATCTTCTGAGCACTCAAGTAGCTCCATTTTCAGGAACAGCGCGCCAAGGCCATTAGGAAAACAGGGGTAGCTCTGGAGTATCAGGAGTAAACGGTTTATTTTCCTTCCGTCCTTCCTTCCTTCCTTCCT
>PVKN010007964.1:0-25783 GCA_004027915.1 Capromys pilorides
TTTGAAAACACATTAGTAGCACATTCCCAATAATTGATACAATGCATATTGTTGTCCTCATAGTAGTTATTTAGAGCACAGGATGCAGACATAATAATTTTTCTAATCATTATTGGTATAAAAATTTCTTCTCATTGAACTAAGAGAAAGTAGTTGTATACGGAGTCTAGTATTCAATAATCATAGTGAGTTATTGGCAGAACTGGCAATGTTGGAAGCTGTTGATTTAAGCCTTTTACAGCTCAGCATTCTAATCTAGCTTTACATTTTATGCTTCATGGTTAAACTTTTCTGTTGGGTGGTTAAGGACAAGTTAAAGCAAGACCTGTATAATAGAACATATAACTTTTGTATTTCCCAAGGTCAGTCAAGTCCCCTCAGGATTTACCTTGAAACCACGTACAGTGCATTGTAGATCCGTTGTCAGTGTCAGCCATCTGGATGAGTCACAGCCATTGCTTGATCAGTTTGCTCTCTGTGGAAACCTGAGAGAATGTTTTCTCTCTGAGTGACTTTCCTCAGGCACACTATACATCATCAATCCCCTTCCTCTGTGGCCCCAAAATCTCCGTGAACAGAAAATTTGGAAACCACTGAGTTATAGGATATTATAGTACAGGTTCTCTTATGTCCTGAGTCCTCACTGCCCTTGAAGAGCTAGGGCCAAAATATAAAATTCCTTTTTTGTTATAGAGAAATTATATAGTCTAGATACAAGTCTCTATCAGATATACACTTTTTGAAAATTTTCTCCGATTTTCCTCCCTCCCTCTCTCTTTGTCTCCCACCCTCCCACCCTTCCTCCCTTTCGCCTTCCCTCCCTCCCTCCATTCCTCTCCCATTCCTGGTGTTGGGGATTTAGTTTCATTGTTTTTGTTGTCTGTCTGTGACTTTTGGTGCCATCTCCAAGTTATCACTGCCTAAGTCTCACTTTAGACTTTTTATAGGACACCTTTGCTCTTTCTGTGATGTTTTTTGGTGTGAGGCACAGATACCACTCAGCTCTCCTGATGTGAATATACATTTAGTGATCCAAAAAGCATTTACGGAAGGATGATTCTTTCCCTTACCATATTATCACCTTTCTTGAAAAAATGAATAAATATGACATTTGTTTCTTGACTCTCAATTCCACATTATTGATCTATATGTCTCTATCTACTCTAGTCTCATGGTGTCTTGATTGTTTTCGCTTTTATTGAAGTTTTGATGTTGGATGTATATGTTGTGCAACTTTTTTTATTTTTTGCTTTCCTACATCACTTTTACTGTCTGTAGCCCTTTGAATTTCCATGTGTAGTCATGACCAGCTTGATTTGATTTCAGTAAGAGAGACAGTACATTTTCATTGAGATTGCATCAAGTATACAGATCAACTTGTCATTTTAATAATATGAGAGTACTTAATTGGTACTTAAATGGATTATTTATTTTAATGATATTTTTCAGTTTTCAAAGAATACTTTCTATGTCTTTGAGCTACACATAATCTGACATGTTTCATTTTTGATACTACTTTAAATTGTTTTTTAGGTTTAGTTTTTATTTATTCCTTGCTATTGTATAGAAATCCAATTGATTTGTTTATACCGATCACGTATCTTATAGTGTTAATGAATTTAATATTTAAAATTTTTTTAAATTTATTTATTTATTATGGGATTTTGCTACAACTACAGATTAATAGTGACCCTCCTGTCCCAGCTTCCCCAGTGCTGGGATTACAGGTATGTGCCACCACTCCGGGTTTTGGGTCTCCAGTGGTATGGTGGAGATCAAACTTGAGTCCTTGCATTTGCCAGGCAGGTGCTTAGACTGCCGAGCTATCTTCCCAGCCCAGTTTATTTTATTTTGATAGCATTTCAGTGGGTATGTTGGGATTTTTCTACATAAAAGAAAAGCTTAGCTCCAAATAGAAATGTTTCATTCCTTTTCAAAATCTAGGAGCTTTTTTATTATATTTTTCTTTGCTAATGGTCCTGGTTAGAACTTCCAGGGCAATGGGCAATGTTCATAGGAGTAGCTGGAGTGGACATCTCTCATTGTAGCCAAGTTAGAAGAAATTCTATCTTAGCTACTTTTCTCATCACTGAGACAAAATGCCCAATGCCCAAAGTTAAAGGGTGAAAGCTTGACTTCAAATCACACTTTGTAGAGTTGTTCGTAATCCATGGGTTTCAAGGCAAGATGGCATGGCAGAACGAACTCATAGAGGAGAAGCAGTCCATGGCAAAGCAGGGCTGGCAGAGGCAGCAAGCAGTAAGCAGCTGCATCCTCAATTCCAGGACCACGCATCCTACATCGAGGTTCCTCCAAAAAGTCCAGCCTGTGACTGCTGGAGGCTTTGGGGGGACGTCTAGATACCAGCCAGATCAGAGTCTTTCATCATTAGTATGGTGTTGTTTTTCATATATATTCTTCTTCAGGTTGGGAAGGCTACCATCTTTTTCTAGTTTTCTGAGTACAGTCTTAACATTTTAAAATTTTTATTGGTATATGTTTACATTCCTTGAGGGGAATAAGTACATGTACATAATGCATTTTATTTGCTTTATTCAATCCCTTACTCCTTCCCTCCTTTTCCTCTACATCCATCTTTTAAAGGAATGAAAAACAGAATTAAAATGTACAATGTACATGTACTGTCTTAATTACTCTTCTCTTGTTGCTGGGACAAATACCCAACACTCAAAATGAAGGAAGGAAAGGTTTATTTAGCTCACAGTTGCTGGAGGTTTCTGTCCATATCTGGCTGGCTCCAAGACTGAGTGGAACAGGGAAGAGAGCATATAGTTCATGGTGGTGGGACAGCAACAAATGACAACTGAGGCAACTGACCTACCAGGGCAGCAGAGAACAACAGAGAAAGTCTCTCTCTCTTATGTTACGTTCAGGCTCTTTGCCTCAGGCTCTGTGCCTCAGGCCACACCCATAATCCCAGCAGTACTCAGAGCCATAATCCCATCAGTGCTAAGACACATAATCTCAGTGGATCATGAGATTATGATCAGTCTCAAACTCTAGAAGTTCCCGCCTCAAGATTGCATGAGGCTTTGCGGGGACAACTAGACACAAACCATAACATACATCCACCTCACATAAGGAACGTAAATATTATGGATTGCAAACATGCACACATAAAGTATATCTTTAATTCTTAATGGAGGGTGAGCAATAAGTCACTATGTTTAATTAAAGCTCTCTCTCTCTCTTTCTCTCTCTCTCTCTCTCTCTCTCTCTTTCTCTCTCTCATTAAAATCTAGAGGAAGATCCTAAACCCTTTCCTGAACTGTTGCAACAGCTTTGTCAGGTTGGTATATGTCCTTCTGTCATGCCACCCTGCCTTGAAACCGGTGGATTATGAACTGGCAACTCTACAAAGTGTGATTTGAAATCAAGCTTCCACCCTTTAACTTTGGGTGTTGGGCATTTTGTCTCAGTGATGAGAAAAGTAGCTAAGATAAAATTCCTTCTAATTTGGCTACAATGAGAGATGTCCACTCTAATTAGTACTATCTGATCCTTCCTCAGATCTCCAGGGCTGCGTTTATAGCGTCCAGGCAAAGAGACTGAAGAAGTGTTAAGTCTGAGTGAAAGTCAGAGAGCAGGAGTGTGGGGCCACCTACAGTCTAAGAACCAAGCCCAGACCTGATGAGAAGAGGAATGGGTGTTGGGCCAGCGTAACTCAGAACCTGGGAAGTTGTGTTTAGGGTGTCACACCAGTCCTCAACAAACACAGGAAGCTAGAAAACTCATTCTACACTGAAGAGGCATCCTTTTCTTTCCCCCAACATGATGCTAATTTAATAAGGGTTCTTTCTAATTAACAGTTCTGAATGAGGAAATAAGCATGGCAATGTTTGCTGGGTAAGCTTGCATTATGCATGAGTTGTTTAGCTTTTTCTTGTCACCATGACTTTTTCTTTTTTTCTTTTTGAATACAATAAAATGTTGCTTAAAAGGTTGTTGAAACTTTCTTTATAGGAAATCCGCTTGCATCAGTGCTTTTTAGAGTCAAGCAGCTAAGAACAAGAATTGAATGACCACAACCTGTGGACTTACCCACGCTATCCCTGCTCCAGTTACTTCAAGAAACAAAAGCTGGGGCAGGGGCAGGACAGAGGCAGCCAGGGTTAGTCAACAAGAAGCCTTGAGTCTCAGTAAGGAACCAGGGACAGCTCAAGGGAAAGCTAAGCATCAGAGGTGCTGGAAATTACTGAAGCTCCAAGTCACTAGACAGGAGGCAGGGAAGAGGCGGGGCCAGGTGGCCTTCTCTTTGGAGGGGGGAGAGCTTTTGTGGCAGTCTCAGGGCCTCCCCCTGTGGGTGTGCTTTGGTCAGCCCTCCAGGAATGGCTACCAGAGAGACCCTGCCAGGTGTGGGTAGATGTGAACCACGCATCATGTGCGTGACCCAGTATGGGACCTTGCAGTGTTCAGCAAGCAAATTTCAAAGGTTAGGAATCTTTTACCACCAAGGAAAATCACAAATAGGAGAGAAAAAAGTCATAATGAGCTGTTTTGGTGGATAGACCTGTTTGTTCATTACCATAATTATGTGCCTCGTTTTGAGTGTACATAATTACAAGCACAATTTACAACAAAATTATAAACGCTTTTAGTAAATTTTCCAAAATGTCATGTACAACATAGTAGGTTGATTGAGCATGTGTTTGAAAATATTTTATAGACTGATTTTGTAGGATAGTTCAACTTAAATGCAATTTTGAAAGTTATTTCTTTTTCAGAGGATAATTGGTTTAGTTTTTGTTTCGAGTAGGAAATCACCTCATCTATTTCCCTACACTATAAATGAAATCTATCTGGACCTGCAAGAAGAATGTTTCTGAGGCTTAGAATGCTTCCATTTTCTTCACAGATTATCTCTGGAGGCTGTCAGGTAATCGAGAAAGCATAGTGACAACAGCAGAAGAAAATTGCAACTGTTCTTGTGCAAATTACTTTGCAAGTTCAGAAATAAAACGCTGTAATTCTGATTCCTTTCCATTGTAATAGAAAATGAACAAACAGGTGGCAAAAATTGCCCGTGCTTCCAAATAGGGCTTAGAAATGATTTGCTGTCTTTCAGAAGGTGTGACAATATTCAGATCTCAGAATGTTTATCTTTCTTTCATAAAAAAATCAAAACTCATTTGATGGAAATGAATTTGCGCTGAGACTCCATCTATACATGGTGGCTCTACTGCATGTAGAGTGAGGAGGGAAAACTTCTGTTTCTCACCCTGAGTTGTGCTGATATGTGGGGTGAATGGAAGTGGAAACGTGAAGGACAGCCTCATGCAGCGATAGGTGACTGAGCAGATTTGATTTGCATATCTGATATGGGTGCCCATGCGATGCTTTGTATGTCAGATTTCTGGAGGTTGGAGAATAGTAGGATCCGAGTTGAAGGCGCAAGTCGGACTTACCCAGAGTCGTTGCTAAGAACAGCTTGCAATTGCACTTCCAACTATCACCCTCAGACCTATCCTGCTGGATCCCTGCCTGTGACTTAAGGTGTCTGTTCCCCTCAGCTGTGGCCTTGGGTGACCCTGGAGCTTAAGCTATTCACCCTTTCCAGTTTCCGTACTATATGGAAGAGAAAATGGAACTTGACATGGACTAAGCAACCCGTGGCATTGTAATCATAGATTGTCATTAAATGGGGAGTTTGCAACCAAGATCACGTGGCTAGCGGGTGACAGCTTCTCCCTTCAGTTCATGTGCAGAGCAGGGCCCTGTGCTTTTCTCAGTGGCAGCTGAGGTCTCTGTTAGAGCTGCACCTCTTTTCTTCCCCCTCCTGCTTTCCTCATGCCTGAGAGGTGCGGACCATGAGGGAAACCCTTACCAAGCTCCCGCATATAAATTTAGAATCTGTTTCCTGGGAAACCCAGCCTGACGCAGGGATCAGATGGCAGCTGTGCAGCACCTTTTGGGCTTCTCCGGCACACCACCAATGAGGCTGGTCTCCTTCAGCTTTGTGATACAGCTCAGAGGAGAAGAAATTGAGGAAGCAGTACTGAGGGTCAACCGGCCTTTGCACCTGCCCTTCCAGGGCAAGTGGCCTACTTTATTCAGCTTTACTGCTAGGCGACATAAGGTGTCCATCAAGAATGGGCTGCAGGGGCTGGGGAGATAGCTCCGTGGCGCAAGTGCCTGCCTGGCAAGTGCAAGGTCATGAGTTTGAACCCTAGTCCCTCAAAAAAAAAAAAAAAAAAAAAAAAAAAAAAAAAAAAAAAAAAAAAAAAAAAAAAAAAAAAAAAAAAAAAAAAAAAAAAAAAAGAGTGGGCTGCATATACCCCATGGTCCCTTAGGAGTAAATTGCCTGTTTCAGTATGATGTTCACACAATGAAGGGTTTCCTTAAAAATCCACTTCTTGGATGATATCCTTGTTGCTAAGCGACACATGACTGAACATCTCTGCATAACTTAAAAGTAATCATAAGAGATAGCAAAAATGATCTATGAAGGAATTACTGTGCATTATATTAAGATAATACATTTTTGTGTTAATCTTACCCATTCTTTATTAGAATACTTTTTCTCTTTGTTTTATGTATTTAGTATAGGGTCTACAGTGTCTTGCTATCAGATCAGACTCACAGTGATTCTCCTGTTTTCAACTTCCCAAGCGCTGGGATTATAGGTGCATGCCACCATCACCATCATGTCTCAGAGTGCCATGGGGGTAGGGTTGGCACTACACACTGGGGATCAAACCCTGGTCCCTGTGTCTGCCTAAGGAGTACTTTTTATTTCTGAATTATTATTCACGTGAAAACTGGGAAAATGCCTCTGAAGTAGAAACACAAAAATTGAATTCTTTCACAAATATTTAGTACACATTTGGAGAATGATCAAGTGATTTTGTTAGGGGAAACTCTCAGAAAAAAATTTCTGTAAATATTGCAATTTTTGTAAGTGTTGAAATGGACTTTTAGGTATCTAATATAAATAGGCACATTAATGATTAAAAAATAAGGTTAACAAATTGTTTTAAAAAGAACCTTATTCTATCATCTTGTTAGAAAATGTATTTGTTAGAATACCTGGTGAGGGGCTGGGGGGATAGCTCAGTGGCACAAGTGCCTGCCTGGCAATCTGCAAAGTAAGGTCCTGAGTTCAATCCCTGGCTCCACAAAAAAAAAAAAAAAAAAAGAATATCTGGTGAATTTTTTTACCCTAAAATTTTGCTGTTCAGTTGGGAAAAGCAACTGTGTAAACAAAGCTTACAGGAAGAAGTTTTCTGCATATGTTCCTACTGTCCAGTTGCTAGAGATGCGATAGCATATTTAACTTTAAAGATAATAGAGTTCTTTATAAATAAAATATATTTATATCCCATGGGGGTTTCCAGTTTTCTCATATGATTTTATTTTTATGTGATTTTGCCAATTAGTCTCAGTAGAGGGCGCTGCCAACTGCCGTGTATCTTTCATTGCATTATGGCCTTTGAATGACTCCTTGAGGGTTCTGGCTTTCTTCTTAGACACAATGTTAAAATTCATCATCTCTCTATTGCGGATTTCAGTGTCAAATAAAAAAAACTTATTAAATTATCTCAGTGAACCTGAGCTGATTCTCTTACTAAGTCCAATGGATGACAGAGTAAAATGAGGCACGTGTATTGAAGTGACTTTTCCTTGGAAATTCAGAAGCCTTTCAAGATGGGCAGTAATCATCTCTGACCTGGAATAACACTGGGCTTCACTAGGATTCATTTTCACTTAGGATTTTATTTCATCTTAATTCAATTCAAGGCAAAAGCAGTTTTCAAACTCCTTTGGCAGAGAATTTCTAATTCTAGATGCTTTAAGGGAATTCATTCATTCATCCATCCATCCATCCATCCACCCATTCATTCATTCATGCATTCATTCGTTCATTCATTCAGCAAGCTGAAATGATTGGGCCATGCTATTTTACATTTGTAACTGTAAGATAAATGTATTCTGTTTTTCCTAACCAAAACACTTATGGCCAAGTAGAAGAGATAGGTATTCAAACAAATAATTTACATTGCCTTCTGAGCATTATGTTGTTCTTATTAACATAACTGTAGTTATTTACAATGAATTTTAACTCAAATAAAGACCAAAAATTCTGTATCTTTGGTTAAAATAGCTCTACGTATCCATTGCATTACTGAAAAGCTCTAAGTGATAAAGCCATTGGTATGAATGGTTTGAAAATTCTAACATAGTAGGTGATGCATCATAGGTTTTAAAAATTGAAGTGAATTTATAAAAATAAAATTAATGTCTTTAAGTGAAGAATTCAGCAGCACTTCCTGTAGAATATTCTCATTTCCCCTTGAAGGAAAATCCTTCCCTACCAAGCAGCTGCTCCTCGTTTCCTCTCCCATTCCCAGGCCCTGGAAAATGTCCTTTAGTTTTCTGCTCCTGGAAGTTCACCTATCTCATATAAGGAAGCCATGTGGGATGTGGCCTGTGTGTCTCATTTCTTTCAATTAACATAACTTTTTTGAGGTTCATCCGTGTGGTCGCATGTTATTGTTTCTTATGGAGGAATAATGTAGAATTATAAAGACAGGCACTTTGTCCTTGGACTGATGCACAGTTCAACTCTTTAACTACTGGGAATAGTGTTGCACTATTTTATGTCCCCTCCAGTGGTGCATGAAGCTCATGACTGTTTCTTATTGTCACCCACATTTAGTTTCCTTTCTAAAGTAGTGTTTTATTATAGTAGTCTTAGTGAGAAGTATCTCATTATTTCGCTTTGCTTTTCTCTGATGACTAAAGAGTCTTCTAACATGCTTCTCAGCTATTGATATATCCCCACTGGAGAACTATTTAAGTCCTTTTCATAATTTAATTGGGTTGTTTTTTCCTTTTTCTTGTTGAATTGCAAAAGCTTTTGATATATTCTGGATCCTGAATCCTTCTGAATGATATGATCAGCATATATTTTCTCCCACTCTGGCACAGCCTGGTTCTTTTGCAGTCCTCATGAGATGGAGATTTCCTTGATGAATCTTCTAGAATCCTTCTTTGATTCTTCCTGAGGTCTCAGCTACTTAATTTCTTATGCACTTCTAGGTCTATCAGCTCAATCTGGTGGCTTCGTGGAGAGAGGTAAAATCCTAAATAGTTGAAACTTCTGGTCCCTTGTGTGACAATCTCCAAAGTGGATTCAATTTAACAGTCTTCCTTAGAATAAAGAATGGAAGAGCAGAGCTATGCTCAGCCCCAACACACCACTGCTGTTTCAACGCTCCATACAAAGCAATCTAAATTATATTCTCTGCCCCTCAGGGATAGTAAGATATAGACAAATAATTCTCTACAATCCAGTTAAGCCACAGCTCAATAAAGTCCAGTTGATATAGTTACGGATACCAGTGCTATTACAAAAACATTTTATTTTCAGGGAATGAGAAATACTCATTTTAAACACCCACATTAATTCTGTGGTACATTTTAATTATTGTTTTACAGTTTGCTGAGTTGATGAGGCGTGCCACGTCTACAGGGAAGCAGCTCTCTCACATTCAGCTTTGGGAAAGCTAGAAAGCTCTCCAGGAAGGTAAAACTGCTCTCTCTGCATGTTTGATTAGCACATGTTTGTGACAGGGAATTATTATATTTGCTTGGGGAAATTAGTACATGTATATGTATCTTTCTTGATCCTTTTTAATCTCCTTTTCTTCTTATCCTTTCATTATCCCCAAGGAAGATAAAACTTAGATCACACATTCATTGATGAGAAGACATCTAGTGATCTTTCAAGCTTTTATTGACAACAAGTGGTAAATAGAAATTTGTCATATAATATTCTTAGTATTACTTCCAAATGTGAAAAATGTCACTCTCTTTGTCCACGGTGTTTCATTTTTATCATATTGTTTCATTGAAGTATAATGAATTTCTTCTGTCCACCTGAGACTTATGACATTAAGGTTCGCTGATGCCCCAGTAGTGGTGATCTTCAGCTAAGCTTTTTGGGCGCCAGTGGTCAAATCCAGATACTCCTGTATGATAGGCGGGTATTCTGCCACTGAACTATACCACCAGCCTAAGTTTGAATTTTTAGGAAAATGAACCTTAAGATTGTTAAGGAAGTTGCCATTATTTGTAAGCGTCTATTTTTTGTTACTTTTAATAAGAAATAACAATATGATAGTTTCAAAACACGTTAGTAGTACATTTGCAACAATTGACACATTGCATATTGTCGTCCTCATAGTAGTTATACAAAGCACAGGGTGTAGATGAGACATATTTTGTAATTGATATTGGTAAGGGGAAGTTGTGTACCCTGAAAGCCTCATGAGGTCACATTTGGGGCTTTTCAGAGATGGCAGTTCTATATTGTGTGATGCTGGGATTAAGCGCATGCTCCTGGAATTCAGGGTATGAGTTGGAGTCAGGAGTTTCAAGGGGAACGATTTGGTACAGGTCACATAATTTATAGGATTATTTTAGAATACTCACCCAAGAAGTTAAATGCTGGAGTCTAAGAGATCTGTCCATGATCTGGAGACCCAAAACTCCAGCTGAGGGTCTGGATCCCATGACGATGTTCTGCACGGTTCTAGCTGGAAGCCTATGGCAGATGACCATGTTCTCTAGGAGTCCAGCTGTAGATCTAGAGCACCTGACAATGCCTAACACAAGTCTGTATCAAAGATCGGTCCTGGAAAGGCTCAAAGGCCAGTGGTGGAAGCTAGAAAGTCTGCAACAGTGAGATGAAGTCCAGCTGTAGGATCATTAGAACAACTATGTGGAATAAGAAAGTCTTTACATGGTATTAAAGATCTTGCACAGCCACACATTTGCATGGCCACTCCAGTGGCCATGCCTGGAGTCTTTATACAGCAGGAAATGGTTTTATAAGTCAAAGCCACAGGAGATGATAGGGTATCAGAGGGTGTGGCTTGGTTAAAGCTGAGAGAGCAGGGCATTTCCCCTACCTCTCTTTGTCCTTCACCCTTGATCAGGGGAATGAATAGGAGGATGAGGCTATGAGGCAATCTAGATGGGGAAAGCTAGGAGGAGTGGGATGGCTCCCATGGGTGCTCCCTGGGAAAGGGACCCTGGGTCAGGTGGGACAGGCCATCTCCAGCAAGGTACAGCCTGTGTATTGCTGCTAGTAAATCTCACATATATTAGATGAAGGACCTACCAATACACTGTGCCACATTTACAGATCAAGTGGACAGCTTTTAAAAATTTTTTTATTTTTACATATTATGGCCAGCTCAGCCTACCCTGTGGTGCTGGGGATCAAACTGCAGTTCCTGAGGTTGCCTAAGCTTTCTTAAGCAGGCACTTTAGACTGCTGAGACATCTCACTGGCCCCTCAAATGGAAATCTTTTATGATTCTCAAATAGTGATAAATTAGAACAATATAAATTGACTGACTTGGAAATCTTGCCTCTTATTACTGAGAAGAAGAAGGTTATTCTAGAATAATAACTCCAGGCAATGAAGCCTTTTTTCACATATTGACTGGGGAGGAGACAGCAGCAGGAATGTGTGACCCAACTCCTCTTATTGTTATTTGTTCATTCATTCAGAAGAAGCTCAAGTATTTCTGGTCATCAACTTGCTCAATTTCATCACGCTTCTCTGAAGTAGAAATAGGCCAAGTCTTAGAGGTGGAAAATCGATAAATTACAAAGTCATTGACTATCAAGAAATGTGCAGTGTCTCTCTAATTTTAATCATATCTATTATATCTATTGCCTCTGTTTACATTTGCTCCCTGACTCCAAAAAGTTCTGTGTAATCGAAAATAGCCAGAAATTTAAATGAGGCTTGGCTATGGATTTTCCACTTTTTTTTTAGGTACAGAGAAGGAATCTTCAAAATAGAATATGACAAATGGCTGAAACCAATGTGACAGTGGAACAGCAGTGCATGCTCTTTTCATGTGAGCACTGCTTCTGACATATGCTACTGAACAGACATCTGTAATGCTTTTATAGAAAAGAAATCTCAAATCACATCAGAGGCAAATGAGGTCATTTCAAGTCCTCAGTCCAGCTACATGATACCCAGGAAAACAGAGCCTTGGGATGCAAACTTGTTGGCAGCCCCTCTAAATTGTTCATCTCAAATTCTCTAGATGCTAAGTGATGTCTAATAGACAACAGAGAACAAAAACATCCTTAGGAGCAGTGTGGGTGGTAACCTGTATTAAGGCTTGAATTCTCTTTATGGCCCTTAAGGGAATCATGGAAGTTTCTAAGGAAGCAGCTTGCATCTCCGGGGAATACTGTCTCTAGTTGGGCCTTCTGGGCCTGTGCACAGCCCTAAACATACAGGGTACGTTGTGGATCAATCTGGTGTGCATTTGGTAGGAGGCTGGCACATGGCCCAGTGCCCTCCTCAGAGGTTTGGTCCACTGACAAACTCATCACTCACTTGCTGGCAGAAGACAGGGTCTCCTAGAGGTCAGGCTTTGGAGGATGCATCTCCCTCCCCAGGGCCTGCCTTCTCGCCCTGCTTTCTGGTTTTGCAGACTGGAACAGCTTCCCTCCAGCCTGGCTGGAGCCTGGAGCCAGGGAGTCAATGGCTGACAACATGAATCAAAATAACTCCTCTTCTTCAAGATGTGAATGCTCAGTACTGCGTCCCAGCGATCAATCAGAAATGATGAAGAGGGCATGCAAATTCATCAGCCAGGCGTCATCAGGAGCAGACTTGGACTCCTTGTGTTTTTCTAGGGTCACAGGTGGCTTTCCTGGTAGGCCAGGGGGCTGCCTCCAGCCCTGCAGCACACTTAGCATCCTTGGGCTTCATCCTTGAACAGCCAGGTTTCCTCAGTGCTTGCACCCACTTGAATTATTTACCAACATGCCAGCTGAGGTGTGTCAGGCTATCGTTCCATCCTCCCGGGCTCAGTCACAGGGCAAGGTCTCTACAACCACTGCCACTGTGGCTTGTCCACAGAGACCCTGAGCCCTTGAGGAGCACCAACCCAGAGGCAGACACCAACGCCGAGACCAGATATACCTCCTAGGCTCAGATCACTGCTAGTTTATACTCCCTACTAAGAGCTTGAGGAAATTGTCATGGCTAAATCTTGGACACAATCCAAATGCCATCAACTGTGGAATGGATAAAAACAGGCGTGGTACTTTTATACAATGGAGTGTTCCTCAGCTCTAAGGGAAGATCAACTCCAGGCTATTAGAGGTAAATAGATGCACCTAGAGACCACCCTCATAAGTGAAACAAATCAGTCCTGCGTATGCAAATACAGCATTATTTCCCTAGTGTAAGAAGCTGAAAGAGTGAATTAAATATGAAAGTACAGTAGATATTGTGAAAAGGAATAGGATGAATATGAGTATAATATGAGAAAAGAAAAGAAACTGCTCAGAAGGAAATTGCAATTGGGATGAAGGAAAGGAGAAAAACAAAAAAAGAAGGAGAAAATCATGTAAGCATGTATGCGGGACAGCTAGGCGAGCATAGCACCAACTCCTGCTCATTTGTCTCTTTTTTTTCCATACCAGGAATGGAACTCACAAGCTCACACTTGCCACACAGGTGCTGTGCCACTGAGCTGAATCCCCGGCCCTCTACTCGGCTTTTTTTTCCTACAGATTTTTTAAAAACATAAAATAATACATATGATACATATTGTCAAAATAAGAATAGTAAATTCTATTGGCCTTTGAAGGGAATAGTCAGTGCTTACAATTTTCATTTCCACCACTTTTACACGCTTATATTTGTGCATCTGAGCAACGACTTGGAAGACAGCGAGGTACAACCTGGCAGCCGCTGTTGAATTCCAGTCTTCTTTGCAATTCTGTAGCGTTCCTCATGTTTTAGCTCTTGTTTTATTTATTGTGTTTAAAATTTTAAAAACACCATTCAAATAAGAAAAGGCTACTGGCTTTTACTCGCCGTGCTGGGGGTGTGGCTGCCTTCCCAGTCTGTGAGGCAGGCAGACGGTGGGGTAGCTGGTGGGAGGAGCGCAGGAGCGCCCCAGCGGAGCCTGCCTGAGGGATGAGGCCGAGGGCTGCTGACCCCAAGCAGGGTGTCTGCGGTGAGTGGGGAAGGCCATGTACCTGTCCTTCTCTGCTCCATCCTAAGCTGCAGTTGAAAGAGAGCGCGTTGTGAATGAAGTCCTGACCACTAGGGGGCCAACCGGTATAGATGCTGTGGTTGAGCTTTCGAGATTGCTGCTACGGAGAGCAGTCTTGCCTCCTGCTAGCCCGATTCAGAGCAAACTGGTGCCTGGGGTTGTTCGCGGTGAATGAAGGGCTGGCTTCCCGGGCAGGTGCAGTCCTGCAGGCCGTGCGTCCGAGATCTAATCTTGAATGTGGCCTGGCCTCATCCATTTGTAGAATCAGAGAAACAGCAAGTTCCCAAAAGGGAAAGTACTGGTCAAAGACGATGGCAAGGTAGTGATTACAAAGGGCGGTGAAAGAATTTTATGTCTTTTTTCCATCTGACATGTTAAAATACACTTATACGATCCTTGCAAGTCACCCACTTTCTTTTTTATTTTGCCCTTTTTTTGTTTTTCAATTTTAGTGGTACTAAAAGCAACATTATATGTAGCAATCTCCTCCCTATAATTTGTGTATGTGTTTATGTAGGTATGTATGTATGTATTTTGCGGGACCAGGGTTTGAACTCACGACGTTGCACTTGCTAGGCAGGCACTTATGCCACAGAGCTATCTCCCCAGCGCCTCCTCTCTATAATTTAAAGGTAACTTACCTGTATAATTTGATGGAACCCTTTACGAGTTCACCTTACAGGCTATTGCCTATAACATTTGCAATGTTCTTTCTCACAGCCGTCTTAGAAATAGCAGAAATGTCAAGCATACTTTGACATTTGGTTGGGTAATACCTTTATCATTTAGTTAATAAATTACTTTAAAAGGATATTAATATATTGCTCAATTGGGGCCAACAAGATGGCTCAGTGATCTAAAGCGCCTGCTTAGGCAAGCTTAGGCAACCACAGGGATTGAGGTTCAATCCCAGGCACCACGTGCTGCGCCAGCCCCACCCCTAAGGCAGGCTGAGCCGGCCATAATGTAAAATGCACATATATTGCTTAATTTGCACATTTACAAACTTCTTTTTTACCATCCCTGTTTTAATCTTAAGAATTACAATTATTCATTTGCATTATTGCTACGGTGTGGTGATTTTACTTTCTCCTGAAAACTCTTTCAGGCCAAATTTTAAAATTTTAGCATCTGCATTTAGAGTAGACCAGCCTTGCTGGACACACACACTAGATGCAAAAGGCAAGGCTGCACGCTTCTAATCTTCTGATCCATAGCACTTGGAACACAGGAAATGCTGGCTAAAGGTTTGATGTTTAGTTAAGAACTGAATGTTTGTTGAATGTCCAAACCTTATGCATGAACATGTGTTAGGTGATGACTCCAGACCCCAGCCATGTTTCAGGTCATATAATATGCGTCTTCCAAATTCTAGGAAGAAAGTGGAATTGTAGAGATTTCCTGATGGCAAGTAAAATCAAGGAGGAAAGACAGGAGCTTCTATCTTAAATAGGAGACAAGACCTGAAATGATAGGAAAGACAGAAGGGTATTTCTCTGCATGATAACATAAGAGATAAGCCTGATTCATATTTAAAGGAGATCCTTACACTGGCTAAGTTGGAAAAAATCCAGCAATATGCTCTTTACAAGAAAATCACACAAAATGTAATTACCCCGGAAGGATGAAAAAAAAGCAATGACAAACATACGCTCATTGTGATGCCATCTGTAACAGGGTATGATTAAAAAGCAATATTTGTCCACTGAGAAATGAATAAATATTATGAATTTGATATGAATAAACTAGATGCAATTATACTAATACATAAATCTTTATGACATACTTGAATAAAAGTAAAAGAATGTACACAGTAGGATACAAAACATTTTTAAAATTAAAGGTGCATGTAAGGTGAATATATAAAAATAGTATGGAGTTTTAAATTCATACACGAAACAGTATCAGCTCTAGAATAATGATCATCTAAAGGTAGAGAGAGGAGAAGCTTGTGTTGAGATGTACAGTGGTCACTAAGTAACAGCTACTATAATGTAGTTCTGTATATCTCAAAAATGTTGTCATAGTAAAATAAGGTACACGAGATTCTTGCCCAAACCCTAAATTGCTCAAAATCATTTTGACTTCTTCTCTTGAAAAATTTTTTAATCTTACAGTGTCATAAGCATTAGCATTCCACTAAGAATTTAACATATTTTTTTCTTCTCATATGACATTTGACTCCAAAAATTTCTTTATGTTTCCATTTCCTACTCCAAGGAAATGATGAGCATGGATTTCTCCAGGTCAGAGTTTGATACATTTGAAATCCTTTCTCACAAGGAGAAAGAGACCCTAGGAAACATTTGAAGGATAAATTTATTAGCTGGAGGCACAGATAGGTAGGCTTATGAGAGAAAGATGGTATCAGGTGAGAAGCCAAGGAAGGATGTGTAAAGATAGAAATGCCCCCAGAAGGGCTGGGGAGACGGCTCGATGGGCTAAGCTGGCAAGTGCAAGGACCCGAGTTTGATTCCTGGTACCGCATGCCCTGCTGACCATGTGGTGAGACCCCGTACCAAATAAATAAATGAAACATTTTTTTTTAAAAAAAAGAAATGCCCCAAAGGAGGCCATTTATTGTGGTTGTTGCTAATCAAAATTATTGAGTGGTTGAATGGCTCATTCATTGTAGAAGATCAGAACAAAATAAGGCCTGAACAGCCAGCGCTTCTAGTATTTGAGGCCTGATCCTAAGACTGGGGTTCCTCAAGTATGTCCAGCACTTCCTAGAATCTGAACTTTTGGACGTAGTGAGGCTATTTCTAACAGTTTTCTGTCCAAGAAGAAATTGAAAACATGCTATAGGAACTTTAATATAGAATTCTTTTTTGACTACCATTGGAGGAGAATTTATCTTGTCTCCTGTTAATGTATACAGCGTTTGGTGAACTAGTCTTTAGCCATTTTAATAAAAGATAAATAGCATGCTCATATGCATCATTCAGATCTTCTTTACATTTATTTCAGTGTATGAAGCTGATATTTATACAAGCACTGAAATGTCTCCTAGCTTGACAGGCCCACATTTGCAGAGCTGGCTGTCAACCCGACCCAGGATGTGCGTGGGGAGGCCTCTGCCAGATGTGTCATTAACGCCACACAGAGGAGAGAAGTTTGAGACAGGCTAATGGCAGTATCAGGGCTTTGCTGGGTGATGTAGATTGAGCACTAAAATAAACTGAAAGCAGTGATAAAGATAAGACGGCAGAATGTCAGTCAACAAATGTGTTCAGAGTAGCGCGAGGAAACAGTTATTTTTATTACACACAAATCTTGATCAGTACACTCAAGTGCTCAATCTACAAATTCAAAGGCCAATAATATATTTTTAAAAATCATTAAGCCAAACAGTACAAACTTGAAATTTGGGAAAAAATAAATTCTTTAATGATTCTAAATTAGTTTGAACACTAACACTGAAATGAATTCTTGCCATTAGCCCGATCTTCTTTGTAACTGTATAAGCTATTTATTCTTTGTCTTGTGATGCTGTGAATTGAAGCCAGCATCATATGCATGATTTGCAAATGCTCTGCTACTGGGCCACATCTCAGCCATAGTCACAAATTCTCTCACTTTCTCGTATTTGTTCACCCTCCTGTTTCTGCTCAGAAGTGAAGAAACGGCTCTATTTAAGAAGAACCTTAACTTTCTTATTATATATATTTACTCAATCAAAAGAACTCCAGAACAGCACTACTCAACTGTAATCTGCAATACCTATAAAATTTGGGGCATTACCACAAAGTATTGCAATCAATACTTGTGGTCAAATATACATTTGTTGAAAGGAGTTCTGACATTTAGGTGTAGAGGGAAATCTGGGGAAAGTTGAGGTGTGCAACAATTCTCCAAGGAAGTTTCCTTTGGTCTGGCCCTCCACTTCTGGCCTGTGCATTTTCTTCTCAATGCGTAGTCAGCAGCCCTAGTTTTTGTGGACTTTCAGGATGGATTTGCCAGGGCAGGAGGGACTCGGGCAAGCAGACAGAATCCCAGAAGACTCTGCCAAAACTGGGCAACAAGAACCAGCTTCCCAGTCTCAGGATCCGAGAGAATGGTCTGTTACCTTTGGCACACACCATCCACCCCTCAAGGATTCAACAAGATGGTAAGGGTTATTTTCTTTCTTGGCTATTTGTTTGTGGGTTGTCATTTCAAAGCCCCCATCCATAGTTTCTGGAATATTTTAAAGCAGGGGTTTTACATGACATCCGTGTAACTGCCCATTCCTCAGAAGCTGGTCTTCAGTGCCTCTTGATGGCCCGGGATGACCAATCACCTGGTAATTGCTGCTGGCCCAGATCAGACACTGTGTCCCTCTGGTAAGTGCACTCCACTGTGCTGGAGGCTCCTGGCTAAGCAAGGTCAAGTAGTTTTCCACATTGACCCAAAACATCCACCCTCTCCCCAGGCAGGCATGTAATAGGAATTAATCATTTCTGTCTCTCTACCACAAAATGACCTTTATTTTCCTCTCAGCTGGAGAGTACTACTCATTCCTGTGTCTTAAGTCCTATCACGTGGTTTGCACATTGACCTCGCTGTTTGACTCTTGAGTTTTCAAGGGTATTGATGCTCCTGGTTTATCTCTGATACCTGACAAACTATGTTTGGTAAATAGAAGGTTGCTTATTGCATACTATTAATGAAATAACTTGCATCTTAGGAAAGGATAGTCTCGGCTGAGGTATTTGTCTGAATAGGGTGGTTTATAATTTCATAGATCATGGGAATAAACTTGCAAGGTGCTGTTACAGTACATAGATACGGAGGGAGATTTGAGCGTGATGACTTATGAGGCAGAAGCCAAAGAATGCCTGGTACGTCAACCCGTAGACTGGAACTGAACAGAGGCAAGTTGCAGCCAGCCTGCTTTCCTGGGTAGCTCCACAAAGAGCTGCTGTAGATGCAGAGGAGTTTGCCTGAGCCCATCAGGAGGAGCCCCAGATGGCAGGAAACTCAGGACCACATCAACACCTTTGTTCCTCAGAACAGTGGGGTTAAGATACTACTGTATGAGAGAGACTTTACCAAGCACCCTTGTAGGTGCACCGCAGCACACGTGACCTGCTAATTCAACAGCATGGCGCAGGACTGGGCCATCAGGCTTTCTCCAGAGGATCAGTGAGGCTGCCTAGGAATTCAGGGGGAGGAGTCTCAACCCCAAGCAAGTCCTGCTCAGGCTATCACACAAGTTTTTTTTTTTTTTCCTTCAGATTTCCCTTGTGTGATCGCTTTTCACTGAATTTCCATTTTCTCTCAGCTGTGCCTAGGAAGAAGCATTCCTCCTGATCACGACGTTCTTCTCTGCAGTAATTTGTTGCGATGGTAATAAAACAGGCTTTGAATCATACATTACTTTGTGTCTGGGGTTTCATATTAAAAAAACAAAATAGAGTTATTTGGTGTCCTTCATAAGAAATTTCCAACTCCTGAGGGGCAGGCTTCAGACATTCATGATCTTAATGTCTTTCTTTCTGTAGTTTTATATATTTTTAATAGTAAAGAAATCAATTGCTAGTGAATTAATAATTATTCATAGTCTAATGGAAGTTAAATAGGAGTTTAATGATATCATTAGGGGTACATCTAACCTAGCTTCACTGCGAATTTGCTTCTAGGACTATTAAAATACTCAGAGGCACAAGGTGTTCCTTTCTCTTCAATAACAGAGCTAAAGAACAAGGAAATGAACAGTGTGCATAGCCATAGGTTGAAACATTTCTAATTCTGAAGTAACTTCTCAGCCTGAGTAAAACTGACACAAGTTCCCAAGGAAATGGAGACTTGGCAGGCAGCAGGCTGGATTGAAAAAGACTCTGAGGTCTTTTACCAGAAGTAAGGTGCTCAGTAGTAAAAGGAGGAGGCAGTTTTCCTGCTGGCTCACTTAGCAGCACCTACAAACTCAGAAACCCTCCGTGTGTCCATTTCCTTGGCTAAAACGTGGGTAGCTGTATTTAAATCTCTTACGTGAAAATTAATGAGATAAAATATGCAAAATATTTGCTACATTATAGTTGGTTAATCAAAGCAACAATTATTATTATTCTGAGATCCAAATTCTATCTGAATCATTTCCAGATTTCTGCTCAAGTAGGTTTCAGAGCTGAAATAAAAAATATAAATAATTTTAAGAGCAAAATAAAATATAGATGCTAGGAACAAGAAAGGAAGATTTCATGGAAATGGGAAGTAGCCCTGGGGCTGGGGAAGATGGGAGAAAGGAGGGGGAAGTTAGATGGGATGAAGATGAGGTGTGTGTGTGTACCAGTCCTCCATGATGAATCTGTTCATGTACATGGCTGTCATAGTTTGAGGCTTTCCAGGGGAACAATACAATGTAGGACATGTATTTTATAAGATTATTTTATACTGAATTACCTAAAGAATCAAATACAATGAGTGTTCAGGAAATCTGCCCATCCACTAAAGATCAAAGTATCCAACTGAGCATCTGGATCCCACAGAAATGTCCTGCATGAGTCCCGATGGAAGCTTAGAGCCCATAGCAATGCTTCACACAAGGCCAACTGGAGGGCTAGAGCCCATGACAATGTTCCAGTCAGGCCTGTTTTATGGATCTGCACTGGGAAGGTCCAGTGGTCAGTGGTGGAAATTAGAAAGCCTATGCCAGTAAGAGGAAGGATCTGTGCTAGCAGGCTGGGGAGTCTATATTGGAGCCAGGAAGCAATTGTCAAGGTAAGCACCAGAGCTCCCTGCAAGAGTACCACAACCCATGCTCAGAAACAGTGAGGTCCTGAGCTCCTCCAGCGATGAGAAAAGCTGAGTTCCCATCAGGAAAGACAATGCAGCAAACTTCTCTGGGAGGCTGAGCACTATGCCATTGTCCCCTAAGGAGCCAGGAAGCGATGCTAAAATGAGGACCAGAGCTCCAAAGTGTGAGTCATAGCCATTCTCAGTGACAGGGAGGTCCAGAGCTGCTCCTTTGACAAGAACAGCCAACTTCACGAGGAAAGCCAGCATCACAAGGCCCTCCCGCAGAAAGTCCCAAGAGAACCAGAAGCTTCCAGCAGTTTCTACAACTTCCATAACAGCTTCCCTTCTTCTCCACTTCTGCTGGCAACAATCCTCAGGTGGGCCTCCCTCACCAGCACACGGCTGGTTCAGTTCAGCTGGATGTTATGGCTGACCACCAGTTGGCAATCCACCACAATGTCCAGCATATACTAATTTTTTTTAAAAGAATGCTTTTAATTGCTTTGAATGCTGCATGGTAATCTGCTACTCTGTATATCTTTGCATTCCATCTTTACTTTTCCCTTAAATTGATCTGTATGATCACCAACTTGCGTGTGGAACTGAATGAAAGTTTGGCAAAAACTATGTGCAAAACATTATGCTAAGACACTTTTGCAAAAACTATCTGGGTTATACTGCACCTGTATGTTTTTATTTTGTAGTTGTTTTGTATTTAGTATAGGGTCTATAGGGTCTCACTACACAGATCGTACTCATGGTAATACTTCTGTTTTCAGCCTCCCAAGTGCTGGGATTATAAAAGTGCATCACCACACCCAGTCTCAATTGCTGTCTCAGCGTGCTGCCAGGGCGGGGCTGGCATGGCATGCAGGGTATCCTGGTCCCTGAGTCTGCATAAGCAGGCACTTTAATCCACCATTTTGTTGTGCAACCGGATATTGAACTCAGGTCCTTGCACTTGCCAGGCAAGTGCTTATTCTACAGAGCTATCTCCACACCCCATGTGTGGAGTCACACACCCACATGTTTTTAAATAATTCAAGAGAAGGCACAGTTAGTTAACTAGGCAGGCTTTGGTTAAAATCTGAAAACCTAGGAAGAGTAAAAGATACTTTGCCATTATTTCACTTTTATATAGTTGTTTGTGAACTTGGTAGCCTCACTTATCATCTGCATGCTTTTTCCTTAAAAAATACACCTCACATCAGTGTTCTGTCATACCCTAAGATACACAGGGTGGCACTGTACTGAAAGAGTGCAGTAAACGCAGCCCTCAAGGTTTTAGTATTTCTATGCACATGTCAGCAATTCTTCCAAAACTCAAAAAAGTATCAAACATAGATCAAAATATTGCCCTGCTTCTACACTTTATAGTAAGAAAAACCATATCTACATAGTTTTGGTAATGTTTTTAAGCTCTGCAGTTTCAGGATTCTCCTAGACAAAATGAAAACCATAGTAGCTCAAACTCAGCAGGACAGTGATAAAGAAACCATGCACAAACAGTGGAACTCAGCACCTTAAATACAATGGTCACTTAATACACATTAACTTTTTATTTTCATGGTATCGGAAATAATTTTAGTTCTCTGGAACACAGTAAACAAACACTTAGAAGGCATACTATGCAGAAGCTTGGCAAACTTGAAGCAGATATCAGAAACAAGGGAGCAGGCTGTTTTCCTTGGTTGGGCCTTCATCGACCCCGCTTCCCAAAGTCAAGGCCCCAACTCTGAAGACCCCAGAACACAGAGGCCAGGGGACTCGGAGGTGAGGCTGACGGACTCCTTATCCACTGCATGGTGGTGACTCATCTCCCCCCTCTTAACCTGTTCAAAGAAGTGGATGAACTAAATGTTTTAGGAAGATTCTTTAGCCATTCCCCTCTGAAAACCACTCTTTTGTACCCTCTCTCTGATGTTGGAATTATAAATGCAAGACCTCTCCTCGATCGCCGTTCCTTTATAACTTGCCTGGCTCTCCTTCCAAAATTGTATTCTCATTACATTATCCCCCACTCAAGCCTTTTATCTCTAATTTTCCACTCTTATTGTAAATTTAATTCTATTCTATTTTGCGTCTACATTAACTTAATGCCCTTTTGACATCTGAATTTTATGGAAACAGAAACCTAAATAAAAATTTTCCCTATGCAAATATTAGTCAGCAAGTGCCAGTCTTCTCCCAGCATCCTTTTCTCATATGATCTCCATATAAATTGCTGTACATTTTCTATTAAATATGCAGTTATGACCTCTTTATGATCCTATACTCTACATTGAAACTTATTACTCAATATTTCATTTTTCCCAATAAATATCAATTGAATACTTTTCATATACTCAAGTCTGGAGAATACTATTATGAGAAATTGAGGCATATTTTTTCCTTCAGGAAGTTCACAGTTTAAAAGAAAGGAAGATAATTAAATCCATACATAGAAGTGAGACTCCAGTTAAAAGAATAGCACACTAAAGAATCCTCACTCCGAACAGCTGACTTTCTGCAAGATGGCTATGATTTGCGTCTAGTTGTCCTCTCCCCAAAGCCTCATGCAGTCCCCGGGACTGCCTCTAGGGTTTGTGATTAATCCATGAGCCAATGGTGGGATTATAGGTGTGAGCACTACACCCACTCTGGGCAAATAATGTACATTACAATGTAAGGAGAGGAGAGAGGCGTGCTAGCAGCTGTCACTGCTGCTCCCCTCTTTGCTCTTTTCCCACTTCCATGAATGGCTGTCCTCTGCTTTGGAGCCAGCTATTTATGGACTAAACACTCCACAACTGTGAGCTACATAAACCTTTCCTTCCTTAATTTTGGGCTTTGAATATTTTGTCCCACCAATGAGATAAAAGTAACAAAGATCACCGGTTAAAATGAGCTGATGCTACAAGGAAAGTCTCCATTGCTACTTGGAGAGTGGGGCTAGAATGTACCCCACAGGAGAAAAGTACATATGAAGCCCCAGGGTGAGGGGGCTTTCCACGAACTGAACACCACCCAACCATCTGCAGCTGTGAGCTAAAGGTATAGGGTCAGATGAGGTCAGAAGTGTCCTCAGAACCAGGCTGTGGGGGTCAGGGTTTTCACTGTCCTGGGACAGTACTCTATGAGTGCCACAGTGTTTTCTTACTCCATCAAGCTCTTATATATTTAGCAGATGGAAAGGAGAGAAGTTTCTAATATTCAGTTGCACTTGACAAAGCTATTTAGAAACTTTATATGGTAATTTAAATTCAATTTCCTATCAGCCAGTTTCCATTTTCATAATATCTCATTTTGCTCCTGACAAGCGAGATGATTTCTTCATTTTTCTGAGAGTGAAAACTCTGCTTAACAATCTCAGAAGAACACTATTTAATCTGACTGCCAAGTTCAGGATGATGAAAGGGTTCTCCTTCAGGCTTTTCCTTTCAAATGGACTTCTGGTCTGTGCAAAAAATAGCCCCAGAGAACCCTACTCATGTTTCTGTCTTTGTTTCTGCTATTTGTTCTTGTTTTTGTTTTTACTGTTCAAAATGAAATTAAATCAAATTTTAAAAAGAAGCCTACTCATGTTACCCAGCTCCTCCAAATGAATAGAAAGATGGTTTGCAAATAACTTGTATTTTGTAAACTATAGCTGCAGAATATATACATACTAATGATTCCATACCAAAACTGAACCTTTTTCAGGATAGAGTATATATTTTTATTTTCATATCTTGCTTCTAAAGTTTGATAAACTTAAAGCAGCTGGCACAAGAAGATCAAATTGCTTACCAAAATTTTTGCTGGAGAAGATTTTCTGACATGTGGCCATGGAGTCTTTTCATGTATCCTGAGTGTCATTTGTCAAAGATAAAGGTCAATGCTGAAGTGATGAAAGTGGCTTGATTCCATAATATGGACATCAGGCCAAAGAACTGAGCTGCTCTCCAATTTGCAATTTGCATGGAGACGACCAGATGTGCATAAAGAGAACAAGCCCAGGGGGAGGAGAGAGTGGGGCCCGGCAGAGCCAGAGAAGTAGAAGTTGATCAGTAGATGTGGGATTAGGCTGCCGTGTTTGAGAGCTGCCAGTATGGTAGTTAGGATTCCATGTTCCACAGAGATGGGCGACCCCAGCTCCCACTCTTCCCAAAAGCACATTTCAAAGGAATGGTGTACAGGTCTAGGAGCCACCTCAGAGGTAGAGAAGATACACCTAAGGTGTAGCTAAGGTACTTTTTAGTAAATGCTCTGTGAAAAGGAGGTCAGGTGCCAGGTGTTAGGAGGAACAAATATAAATTCCTTTTATAGTGCTGAACTTGCCCAGATAGGAACTCAGAAGGGACATCTTGAAGATGCAGCATTGGCTGAGTCTTTTATTTTATTTTATTTTTTTGTGGGACCAGGAATCAAACTTGGGACCTTGTGCTTGCCAGACAGGCATTTATGCCACTGAGCTATATCCCTGGCCTTGGTTGAATCTTTAAAACACTACTACCATTACTACTACGACGACGACGATGATGACGACAACGACGATGATGACAACGATGATTACTACTAAATTCATTTTAACTCATACCTAAAAACATGAAAGTTCACATAGTTATGGAACATTTGTGATGTCTTGATAGGTGTTCACACTGCATGACTCTTCTTCTCCAGGAGTCAGGGCATAAGCCTGAGTGTGCAATCATTCTGCGATGCTATCACGCACTGATATGAAACAAAAGCTTAAAGAAAATAAGGATAAGGATATCTGCCTCTGAAATATCTTTTCTGGATGCTAAAAATATCTGATATCCTTTCTTTTAACTTCATGAAGCAAACAGTATGTTGTTAGCCATGGGCAGTCTCCTGCATGCACTGGAATGCTGTGCTCCTGGTGTCTGGCTCAGTTGCTGTTCCTGCATTGTTCTGCCACCCTTCCTTTCCCCTGCATGCACTCAGCGCTTGGCTTAAAGTGATGGGAGACAAAGCTCTCTGCCATAGTGTACGTCTGTGTCCTTATTTCTGAACTT
>PVKN010007965.1:0-25741 GCA_004027915.1 Capromys pilorides
AAGGCATTAAACTTTAAATGTTTCAGAAGTGACAGAAGAGGTCAGAATTAACATTTGAAAGAGCACACATCAGACCTATTGATGTTTTCAATGAACCAAGCATAGCAGTGAAACCAGGCTTAGTATAGATGCAAGCATGTTATAAAGTTAGTATGTGTGAACTGTGTTTCCTCAAAACTAGTTAGCTCAGTGCTCCATAGTAACATCCCCAAACATTAGAAGAGCAAATTGTTTTAGGTTCGACATTTGTTTGTTTGTTTGTTTATTTAGTATTTTAGGGAAGAGTCTACAGAGTGTCTAGAGTCTCACTACTAGATTGGACTTACAGTGATCCGTCTGTTTACAGCCTTTCAAGAGCTGGAATTACAGGCATTTGCCACTACACCCAGTCTCACTTGCCATCTCAGTGCAGGCCAGCATGGCAGGCCTGGGGATCAAACCACCGGCCTCTGAGCCTGCTTGCATGCACCTTAATCTGCTGAGCTATTTGGCCAGCCCTAGGTTAGACATCTTGAGGAACACGTTCCTGACCAAAGAGTTCTGGATTGTTTAGAAAGGACCATATCAAATTTCTTCAGTGTGTTCTAAAGAGTAGCCAGCTAGGAAAAGGTCAAACATGATAGGTTTACTTTAAGAGGTTTATGTGGTATGTGATACGAGAACACTAAACTGAACAGCTCAGCTTACTTATCTCTGGTATACTAGAGCAGTGGTGGTGAGCCTTTTAGTGATAGAGCTACTGTGGTACATGTGTCGTAGATTTGCTACCACTATACTAGAAAAAACATTACCTGGGCATGACCCTAAGTTCAGTCTTTAATACAAAAAACAACAATAATAAATGGACTTGATGGCTTAAAGAGAATCTTCAGAGGCAAACGTGGTGTCACACACCTGTAATGCCCACACTGAGAGACTGAGACAGAGGAATCATAAATAGGCCAGCTCTGGCAGTTTAGTAAGAGCTTGTCTTAAAGGGGGAGGCAGGGGACTGGAGATGTAGCTCATTGGGTTCTATCCTCAGTAGTGCATTTAAAAAATAAAGCCTTCAGAAATATTGGGCCTACTTTAGTATTTCTCTTGTTATTTTTGGTAGAATCTATACAATTATTGGATACAGGTTTTTACCCTCTTACAAGGGTGCCATTTTGTCCTCAAGTTAAAAAATAATGATTCACTCAGATGCATATCAGATATTTCTCTTGAGTTGGAGAGATCTGGAAAAATACCACATGTAGGCAATACAGATATACAATTTTTTCAGTTATCTGTTTTACGTCATTGGTGATTGAACCCAAGGCCTTGGCACTGAGCTACAATCCCCAACCATTTTGGTTTATATTCTATAGAGTCTCACTAAGGTATCTTGTGCTTCTCCTGCCTCAGGCCTCCAGAGTATTGGAATTATAGGTGTCTGCCACTAACTATATGTGTTGAGGTTTTATTTTTTTGGGTTTTTTTTGAGACAGGGTCTTATGTATTGCCCAGGCTGGCCTTGAAGCCCTGGTTAAGGAATCTTTTGCTTCAGCCTCCTTTGTAGCTACAACTAGGCATGATAGCATGTTGAGCATGTGATAAGGTCTTGCTATGCAGTTTAGGCTGGCCCCATGCCTGACTGAATGTGATGTTTTTAATTTTAACATTCCTTGGAGAGATTTTGTCCATTTATCAAATTTGCCAAAATAAAATAACATTTTACTCAAATGTAACACAGAGATAGATTTGGTACCTCTCATAATAGTTAAAACAACTTCCAAAATAGGGAGGAAAAAAAAAGAATCTGACAGCTTGTAAGCCCAGGAATTAGAAGTACACTGTATAACTTGTTATTTATAATAGTACTTGTTTTTTTTCCTTTTTAGAGCATTGCAGCATTGTGAAGAACTGATCCAGCAGTATAATCGTGCCGAGAACAGCATCTGCCTGGTTGACAGCAAGCCTCTGCCTCCCCAGAACGTGACCTGTCACGTTGGCAAGGCGGTGGAGGACTGCATGCGGGCCATCATTGGGGTGCTGCTTAACCTCACCAATGACAATGGTGTGTCCTATGTTCCCATGCAAGCACTGGATATCACATTGAGATAGGAAGCTCCCTGTGTGTCTTCTTTCAGTGTCGTGTTTTTTTAAGATTTCTATTATGTATTGCCTTTTTCCTCTAGGTCCAAGCTGCTTTTAAGAATTGATCATTTTAGAGCCAGTCTAATGAGTTGGCCTGGCAACATCAGTAGTGTATTTCTGTAAAGGACTGTGCATACAACTGAAAGTTTGTGTCTGTTTTAACAAGTCTGGTTGTTAGTGTCACCAAAAAAATTGACACTCTTCCACTTCCCCTTTCTGGTTGCAGAGTGGGGCAGCACCAAAACAGGAGAACAGGATGGTCTCATCGGTACAGCCATGAACTGTGTGCTGCAGGTCCCAAAGTACCTACCTCAGGAGCAGAGATTCGACATTCGGGTGCTGGTGAGTGAGAGAGCAGCTTTGGAAGAGTGTTTTATCTAGTTTGAGCATCCAAACTCATTTCATTTTGGTGTCAAGAGTCAGAATTAAATGTATTTTGAATTTTAACAAATTCCTTTTGAGCATCCTTTTTTTTTTCCAAATGCATTTGGTATAAGGTCTCACTTCACGCTCGGACTTGTAGTGATCCTGTTTTCAGCCTCCCCAGCACTGGGATCACAAGCGCATGTACCACCACACCTTGACTCAATCACTGGCTCAGTGCACTTGAGGGTGGAGCTGGCATGGCCTGTGGTGTCAGAGATTTAACCCTGGTCCCTGTGGTTGCTTAAGCAGGTGCTTAGTCTGCTGAGCTATCTTGCTGGCCCAACTATACTTCTTATATTTTCTTTTCCTTACCTCTTTGTAAAAACAATATAAAAATGAAAAACGGTTATTAAAATCTATAGAAATAGTTGGTTGTTGGAAAACCAGTATCTTGCATACTGTATGTTTGACCATTTTTGCTGATGGAAAAATGCTGATTTGATTTTAGCTGTCAATAATTCCATACATTTTTGGTTTTTAAGTGCTCATCTGTGGTAATGCACATCTTTCAACTTTTTTGTAGGGCTTGGGTCTTCTGATAAATCTGGTGGAATACAGTGCTCGGAACCGGCATTGCCTTGTCAACATGGAAACATCCTGTTCCTTTGATTCATCCTTCTGCATCAGGGAGGGAGATGACACCCTAAGGGTAGCTGGGCAAGTTCATGCGGTGCAGGCTCTCGTGCAGGTGAGCAGCAGCCTAGAAAACAAGCTCACCTCTGCAGTCACTTTCCTCCTCCATCAGTTAGCATATCCCCTTCTCTCTCTCTCTCTTTTTTTTTTTTTTTTCTTATTTAGCACTCATAAAGAATATAGGCTCTATATAATAGAGAGGAATGTCTTAGAGCTGATTAAGTCTTAAGTATTCATAGTTCCTAGGATTAAACTTATTTTAAACCAGAATTTTAGCCAGGTAAAATTTTGATACAGTTTCTCTTCCCGTCAGTAAGTACACTGGTTGGGGCGTACCTTTACTTTATTCTGTTGGCTTAACTGTTCTTCACTCCTTAAGCACTGTTACCAAGAAGCCAGAAACAAGACACCTTTGTTTATGAATCAAAGTAAATTAGTGATAAAAATTGGGAATCTGCCCTGTTCCATCCAGTTCAAGTGCACTAGTATTTACTTTTTAAAAGGAAATATTTCCTTTGAGTCATCTAGAGTCCTATTTTGTATTCTCTGTCTTGTTGTCTTTATAATGTGTAAAAACTCAGCCATAGATTTTTTTCATAGGCTTCATAATATGTTTTGAGGTATTCTGGAATTTTAGTCTTCAGTTATTTAAAACTATTTTTAAAAGATTAAATTATTCTTACAGTGATGGTAAACAGTAGTAATTAACAATATTTGGTATTAGTTGACTAATTTTGCTCTTCAGGTATCATTTAAAGATTCATTTAATGCTAAAAATATTTGACACTTTTTTAAAGTAGAGCTCATTGACATATTTTCCTACCAAAAGCAGTTTCTCTGTCTTGGTTACATTTCTGTTATTGCTGAGACAAAATACATACCTGATGCTCAAAATTAGGGAAGAAAATGTTTATTTAGCTCACAGTTTGTGGAGGTTTTAGCCCATAGTCACCTGGTTCCATGGCAGAGTGCCTCATGGCAGAGGGTAGCAGTTCATGGTGGTGGAAAACAGCAAAAGTAACAAAAGCAAAAAGGGAGGAGCAGGCAGGACAAAGCCTGTTTCCCTCCCTTATGCTGTATGCAAGCTACCTGCCCCAGGGTGAGCACTCACACCCATAATTGCAGCACTGGACCATGAATCAATCAAAAACTCTTAGCAGCCTTGCCCATGACTGCATGAGACTTAGCGGGGACATTTAGATACAAACCATAACATCTTCCTATATAACCATTTTTTGGTCTTTTTGATGCATTTTCGCCATGCAGTTAAGGCTGGCCTTAAACTCCGTAACCCAGAACTCATCTGCCTCATCCATCTTTCAGAGTTCTGGGATTACAGGTGTGTGCCACCATATACGCTCTATTTGTTGTTTTTTAAAGCTTCAGTTTGACATTATAGGCTCCTTGGACAAAAATATTACTAAGAATCCTAGCTTCTTCTAATGGTGACTTATAACTATAGCACAAAAAAACAAGAAATGAACATTAGTGTATTACTGTTAACTGGACGTAATACTATACTCAGTTTCTACCCTTTTAACCTATATTCCTTCATGTATGTGTCTGGTGATACATGTAATTGCTATGTAATTTTATCCATGTATAGATTCATGTATTCATCAGAACATTAATGTGCAGAGCCATCCTTACCAGAAGCATTCCTTGTGTTCCCCATTACCCAGCTCGAACTAGTCTCTTCTCAAGTCTGTGCTGTTCCGGCTCCTTGCAGTGGTATATAAACAGATCCCATGGTGTGTAACCATTTGGGATTAGCTTTTCTCACAAGCCTCTGCCCTTGGGGTCTGTTCATGTTGTTGTGTATATTAGTAGCTTGTTCTTATTTAATGCTGAGTTGAATTCCCTGTATAGTTGTAGCATTCTAGTCCCTCCCACTTTTGTTCAAGTGGGACCAAAGGTAAATAAAGCCTCTGTTATTGTGCAGAAGAAGAAATAGCTTCCTGCTTTCTTATCTTTACTCCCTGGGAAGGGTCAGTTTGTAGATGCTGCTCCACATGCCAGCCGCACAATTTTCTGTGTTGGTGAAGTCATATAATATTCAATTCACATCATGTTATTTAGGTGCAGCCCAGGATTCCTCTTGTGTGCTGTGTATTATGGAAACACTTGTCTTTTTAGGATGCTGTCTTTGAAGGGTTTTCTTTTTTCTCGTTCTGGAAATTGAACTCAGGACCTAGTGCTATGCCTCTGAGCTTTATTCACAGTGAGGATACTATCTTGTATCATTTCTGATTTCATGTCACTCGCACTGGTCCTCCTGCTTCAGCCTCCAAAGTGCTGGGATTTACAGGCATGAGTCACCACACCCAGCTCATAGAAAGCTTTTGATTTTAGATTTAGTACCTTTCAGGTGTTGAATTTTGCCACTGCCCTTTTGAATAATTGCTGCCTTACAGTCCAGTATCAAGAAATGGCTCATAATTCTAATATTCAAAGAAATGGAAAACATTAATGTTGAGCTTGATGTCATTTATATCATCAACATTGATCTTATTCCAATTATTTTAAAATTAAATAGTTCTGGGGTCAGGATTATAGCTCATCAATACAGTGCCTGCCTTGAGTTAATCCTCTTTCATCAGCCTCCTGAGTGCTGGGATTACAGGCATTCACCGCCATCCCTGGCCCAGTCTTACAGTTTATAAAATTACTCTCATTTCAACAGTTTCCTGAATACCTTTTGTACATGGCCTCTAATAACAGATTGCAAATGTCCAGAAATTTGGTGGGCTTTGTTTGTCTTTTTGAGATAAGGGCTGATTTTGTAGTCCAGGCTGGTCTTGAACTAACCATAATCCTCATGCCTCAGTCTCCCAACTGCTGGGATTATGGGCATGTGCCACCATAGTTGGCTCATTTTTGGCCCATGTAAAACTAATAATGCTGCTGAGCATGGTGGTACAGACCTGTAATCCCAGCATTTGGGAAGCTGAAGCAGGAGAATTACTTCAAATTCACGGCCAGCCTGAACTACACAGTTAAACCCTGTTTCAAAAAGATAAAAAAAAAAAAAAAAAAACACCACAGTAGTAATGCTTACAAATTGGTAAGTCACCTCAAAGATTTGCTAAGCATATAGAAATAACATATATAAGACAATTTCCTTGAGAAAATAAGACAGCTGGGCCAGTGATGCCAGGAATGTAGTTCAGCGGCACAAGTAGTTGCCTGGAAAGTGCAAGGTCCCAAGTTTGATTCCCAGTACAAAAAGGGGAGGGGAGGAAGGACAAAGATAGCACCTCTGAACATTGGTCCAATAATCTTAGGACTTGGAGTCCCCAAGACCCCACTAGGTACTGAGTTGGGAGATAACACTCAGCTAGTGTTATCATCAGAAAGTCTCCTACAACTTCTTTTGTGAGTTACGAGAATTGTTAACATTCTCCAATGAAAGATTTTGATCTCAGAGCTTACATTCTTAGAAATTACTGGGAAACCCAGGGAGTTTCTGCTGATACTACGATATATTCATCCCTATTGAATGAGAAAACTGGGGAAATCACACTGGCTATTGGAACAGTGGGGCTGGTTACGTGGCATCTTGATTCTGCAGAACTCCATGGTGCATGTGGAGACTGTGGGAAGCAGCTGAGTGTTATCATCTCCCCTGACTCAGTACCTGATGGGGTCTTGGGGACTCCAAGTCCTAAGATTATTGGACCAATGTTCAGAGGTGCTATCTTTGTCCCTGCCCCTCCACTTTTTGTACTGAGCATCAAACTTAGGACCTTGTACTTTCCAGGCAAATACTTGTGCTGCTAAAACTACATCCCTGGCGTTCCTGTCCCAGCTGTCTTATTTTCTCATAGGAATTGTCTTATATATGCTATTTCTATATGCTTAGCAAATCTTTGAGGTCCATTGGGTGCTGGATTTTTTATGTTATTCTTATTAGTACCTTGGACTATTTCCCAAATCACGTCAGTGAAGATGCTGGATGCTTTCTGTATGTCAGCACTATAGCAGCATAGGGAAAGTAAAAGTAAGGAACTTAATAACAGGAATGTTCCTTGTGTGCCTGCTATTGAGATCTTTTACTTATCACTTTGAATGATATCTTTGAATTTCTTTTAAAGAAGCCCTGTTGTATTTCTCCTGATTCTGTTTAGTTTTCATTCAGCATATCTAAGTTGGTTGGTTGGTTTGCTGGAATTGCTATTAAATTGGGTTTTGAATGGATGGATTTTTTTTCTCTGTTGAATCTCATTAAATTAAGGAAAATTACTGAGACTTTTCATTCTTAAAACAATACTTGTATCGTTGGTAAATTACTTGAAGGAATCCAGGAGCATTTCTGTTCCTCTCTTGTATTTCAGGAGGATGGAGCTTTTGCTTGAGCACATCTTTTTGAACAGGCAGCCTCTTTGGGGAGGGTATGGGGGTTGGTGCTGGGCTTCAAGCATAGGCCTTTGGATATGTGGGGCAGACCCTGTCCTGGGAAGCTACAACCCCCAGCCCCAACCCATTTCTTATGCAAAGCAAATTATGGGTATATACATGTTAGTTGGGGATGTCTTTTAAATGCTCTTTGAAATTAATTTTTACCAGCTATTCCTTGAACGAGAGCGAGCAGCCCAGTTGGCAGAGAGTAAAACAGATGAGCTGATCAAAGATGCACCCACCACTCAGCATGATAAGAGCGGAGAGTGGCAAGAGACTAGTGGGGAAATACAGTGGGTGTCCACCGAGAAGACAGACAATGCAGAAGAGAAACACAAGAAGGAAGAGGATGATGAAGAACTTGACCTCAATAAAGGTGTGTGTATTTTGAGTGCTGTATTCAGGTTAAAGAACAGTGGTGTGCGGGGCTGGGGAGATAGCTTTGTGGCACAAGTGTCTGCCTGGCATGTGCAAGATTGTGAGTTCGAACCCTAGTCCCGCAAAAAAAAAGTGATATGATTTGGTTTCTTTTTTAAAACATATTTAATTTATATCTTTTAAGAATCTACATGTTTAGTCTAGATGAAGGGCTTTCTCTAGTTCAGTCCAGAGAAGCTGGGTAAGTCAGTATTGGAAGTTCTTCTCAGGAATAACGAAGGTGTTAATGTGGCCCACGTGCTGATGTTGGTCTTTTTGTCCCTATCTCCTCCCCTCCTTCATCTGTAAAGAGTACCCACTGAACAGTATGGTATTTCTAGCTTTGCATTTTTGAGATTCTCATTAACAAATGCAGTTGAGATGACATAAATTACAGTGCTATTCATCAAAAGATAGGTATTCAGAGACCAATACAATAAGAAATAACCCTGAAGTAGTATCTTTACTAGGCAAACACTTACTGGATATTGTGCTCTTGTCTGGAATTGATACTTGCTCTACCATTCGTACAGATTCTGCAGAATGGTGGTTTGTAATTGCCAGTCCGTAAGAGTATGAAATTTAGATAATGTGTTTGTTTATTTATTTGAAAGTATAATAGTATTTAATTACACTTCATTTTTTTTTTTTAAAGTGAGATGTCTCCTTTTGATTCATGTGATAAAATAGAATCTGTAGCACTTCAAGCAAAGATAGGCATACTATCTTTTGTTGAGGGGAATGAGTTTTTAAACTGATTTTTCATTATTTATATCAACATCAACATTACTTGTGGTTTAGCTAGGAAATCTGAGTAGACTTTCTAATTTTTGACTCAGTTTTCAACTTCCATTTGCTTGACAACAAATATAGTAAACAAACTTGTGAATTTAAATTAACTTCAAATTAGCCCATCTTTAGGGCCAACCAGATAGCTCAGTGGATTAAAGCACCTGCAAGCAGGTGCAGGGGCCAGGGGTTTGATCCCTGGGCCTGCCAGTGCCAGCCCCGCCCCCCAGGGCGCGCTGAGCTGGCAATTGAGACTGGGAATGGTGGCGTGTGCCTATAATCCCAGCTCTTGGGAGACTGTAAATAGGCGGATCACTATGAGTCCGGTCTAGTAGTCAGACCCTGCACACCCTGTAGACCCCCAAAATTAAAAAACAAACAAATTAGCCCATCTTCAAAAAAATAGAGCCCTATCTCCACATCCTTCCTCCAACCAAAGAAAACCTTAATTCCAATTGTGGTGATCTGAGCAGCAATTTTATCTTTCTATAGTATATCTATGTTTCAAAATATCTATAGTAAACATGTATTAGTTTTACATATAAGAGGAAAAGATAATTATAGGTATTGTGTTTAGCTTCCCCTAGCTAGGAACCTGTTTGTTGTAATGTCTGACTCAAAGCCATTCTCTGTTAGGCCCACTCCTTCCAGATCAAATGCTGTTAGTTATAATATTGGAAGAAATTTGTTCCTAAAAAAAAAAAAAACCTCAGCTACAGGTTTGATGTCTCCTTTGTTAATATATTTGTGGTTGTTTAGTAATCTTTAAAAAATACAAATCGAGATACAATTCATGTATAAAATTTTCTTTTTAAAGCAAACAATGCAGAAGTTTTTAGTCATAATTTTCTGGTGATATAATTGTACACCCATTACTATTACCTAACGCCAAACATTTTCATCAGCCCTAAAGTTGCCACATACCCATTAGTAGCCGTCCTGTTGTTCCTCCCCCAAGTGTTACTCCACGTTCTGTCCCTGGATGTACCTATTTCAGACATTCACATAAAAGGAATCCTACCTCTTACATGACAGCTTAACAGGTTTGTTTTAGTAAGCTACATGTTGTACCATTGATCAAACACTGCATTCTTTGTTGGTGTGATAGATGATTCCCTTGCATCGTTACCCCATGTTAGGAATGCATTTACCTCTGTTTTTACAGTGCCCTTATTTGTGTAAGCCTGGAGTGTTCCATAGTAGGCAGCGTACTACATCAGTACTACATCAATGCTTATCATTTGTCCATTGGTGAACATGGGAGTTGTTCACTGTTAGAGCTATCATGAATGCTGATGCTGGGAATGGTTACAGATGGGGCTTTTTTGTGAATACATATTTTCCTTTCTTTTGGATACATACAAAGGAGAATTTTAATGAAATACTGTTTTCAGTGTGCCTGCTCCATTTCGTATTCCTAGTCAGTAACATATGAGGGTTAGGGTTTTCTCCAAATCCTCAAAATTGCCTTTCTTTAAAAAAATGTTTTTGTCATCCTAGTGGGTGTTAAGTGATTCTGGCTGGTTTAGTTTAATCCGCCCTTCCTTCATCAAGGCTGTGGAAGACCTCCATGTGCTTGCTGGCCTTTTATGTTTGTTCAAGTATACTGCCCATTTTTTAACTGATTGTCTCTTTTCTCGGAACATGACCTTACTGCACATGCAATGCTACTCTCACTGTGCCTATTCTCCACATACTGACTATGTCCTCTGACCCTCAGCCCTGCAGCATGCAGGCAAGCATATGGAGGACTGCATTGTGGCCTCCTACACGGCACTGCTCCTCGGCTGTCTCTGCCAGGAAAGCCCAGTAAGTAAAGTCCAGAGAAAGGTACTCTCTGCGCCTTATAGTAGCTTTACCCCCACACCTGATTTCCTCATGTAGTCCTTTAATTTCCCTCTTTGTATGCTCACTTTATTACAGAAATAATTTGCTTATGAGGTTGTTTATACTGTTTTATTTCTTCCCCATAGAAGAAAAAAATATGTTCAGTAGTTTCCTTTAAAAGATTGATATCATTTTTTAACACCTTAGACATATTTATTTACTTTTGGATGCAAGTTTTAGCACGTGAGCTTTTAAGCATGACTGTGGCTGTGTTAAAATTGATTTGTGTGTCAGAATCAGGCTGTTTAAGGTGCAGAAAACAAAGCTAGCAAAAGTTGGTTTGTGTTTTTTGTTTTTAATTTTTAAATTGATACCAGGAATTGAGCTCACAACCATGTGCTTATCAAGCAGGTGTTATATCACTGAGCTATATCCCTAGCCCTACTATATGTTTTTAATATGGACTACAGGATGTAACAAAAACGAAGTTGGTCTATGATTGTAGAGACTTAAAAAAGATTTTTGTTAGACTTCTCAGGGTAGATCCCAGGGTGGTTGGAGTTCCCTGAACCTAGAAGGCAGTTTCCATTCAGGTGACTTTAGTTGGAGGGAGGGGAGCTAACAAACCTACACCCAGTTGGCTAAGTACCTTAGTGCCTCTGTGAGAGGCAGCCAGATGATCTGTTCTGCCTCTAAGCTGCAGTTCTGGAACTTACTGTTGTCTGTAGCTGGGAGCACTTGTTGGGTCACAAGCTAATAACTGGGTTCCACAGTTCTGTAGCACCTAGTTCTTGCAGGCCCCCTTTGGAAGACATTACTCTTCTCCTCCTTGGGGCCCTCCCCATCCCAAATAGATATCCCTTTTGGCCAACTTTGGGTTATGTGCTTTGTCTGAACCAGTCTGAGTGGTTGGGATGTTTGTTTGTACCTGTGAGGAGCAAGTTGGCACAGCTATGCACAGGTGCAGTGAGCAAGTGTGGAAAGGGAGTGGTTGAGGTGCAGCAGGAGGTGCCAAGGCCAGCTTCAGGTCGGGGATAGTCTCAGTTCTGCCAGTTGACCAAGGCTCTTCCATCTGCTTCCTCAGATCAACGTCACGACCGTGCGGGAGTACCTGCCAGAAGGAGACTTCTCCATAATGACAGAGATGCTCAAAAAATTCCTAAGTTTCATGAATCTTACTGTAAGTAGCTTGTCTTTAGCTCATGGGGTTTGAAATGTAATCAGTACGTTGACAGGAGAAGTAATTTTGTGGCTGTCATGACTGGAAGAAGAAAGGGGTTCTCTTTGGTAGTGGTTTTGTTTCAAGATAATTATGATACAAGGTGAAGTGCTGTTTTTAAAAGGTATGTTTTACTTTTAGTGTACTTGGTTTGTAGCATTCAGCTTAACTGACTTCTTTATAAGTTACACTTTGATTATAAACCTTGACACTTGGATTGAACATTAACCATATTTCTTTCCCTTCCCCTCAGTGTGCTGTCGGAACAACGGGCCAGAAGTCCATCTCTAGAGTGATTGAGTATTTGGAACATTGCTAGCTGCTTTACCTTTGCTTCAGGTGCTCGGGAATGCTGGAGCTACCCTTAGACAAAGAAAAATCATGAAAGGTCCTTGAAGAGAAACCAAGAGCATTCATCGGATTTTACAACCACCTGATTCTTCGTCACGCATTCTGCATTTGCTCAGTGACAGTTACTGCATCAATCTGCAACTATCAAAAATGAGGGAAAAGGTTCAGGCTGCTCACAATCCATGCAGTATTGAAATACACTTCCTGGCAGAGTCTACCCTTGCCCCATGTCCTTGCTTCACTCAGGGAGGCTCATGGGGCTACTTTGTGCTGCTGTTAGTGCAACTGCTGTGTGTGGAGCCACTGTTGTCGCGCCAGTCAGGGCAGGGCAGCTCAGCGATGAGGTGTCGGAGGTTCTGAGCGCGTTCGAGACAGCAGCTTAGTTCCTTTTTCAGGCTCATTGGCTTTTGCTTTTTTGTTGAATGATTCCAATCGTAAATAAAGCTTTTAATAATTTTGTGAATTTTTCGTTGTTGTTCCCTGAACTACTGTCTATATTTAAAATTAGATGGAATCCAAAGACACGAGGGATTAATAGTATATTTTTTTATTCTTGATTAAGTTTGGGTATTAAACTATTTTTCTCTTTTGAGACCATGACCATATTCAATATCATACCGTAATGTGTCATAGCTGTAGATGCACAAAACAAATAGCAGTTTGAGGGACTATTCTGTAAGATGATATGCCCTGTTTTAAAGGATTAGCAAAATAGACAAACCCAGGGTAGTTTACACTTAATGCTAGGGAGGCTCTTGAGACAGTGCAAGGTTTTGAGGGAGGATCTCTAGATATATTTTCTGATGTTCAGTACAATAAATGTAAGGAAGCTAAAACACCAATGTGGATTTCACGTTTGCAGATAACGTGTATATTCTTCTGTAGTGACAGGATCAATTGCATAAATGCAAAGCCTTAAAATTGCTGATTTAAAGAAGATCCTTTTTTTTTCATTCATGCAACAGTTGTTTGGAAAATAGTTGTGGAACACACAGAACACTTTGTGAACTTACTTTCACAGCATTGCAGGTTTTTCTTGTATTGTTCAGACCACTGGTTACCCTTTTTTTTTTTTTTTTTAAATTAGGCCTGAGGACAGGCTTTCCAGAAATCTTTCATTAATACTTTTAATTACCTTTCAGTAGTGACATCATGTTTCTCCATTGGATTTGTAAAACTTGAAGCCATAAAATATTAGTTTGGTGTGTATTGGGGAAAATAGCTGAAAGTCTAATTTTTACCCACTTAGACTTTGTTATATTTCCTTGTATAAAGTGACAAACCGGGGCTCTTGTATCAGTGCCAGCTGTAATGTTTTTTAATGCAGTGGCTGCCTTCTATTGTCTTCCTATTTTTGATAATGCAGATTGTTGGGAACTCTATAAGGAAGTAACTGATTCCAGGCAAATTGTTTTCTTCTTCCTTCTGCCCTCCTGAACCCTACCCTGTCACCTTTTACGAATGCAGTATGCCAGTGTAACATGGGAAAGACTGAGATTGTATTTGCCCTGAATAGAGAAGCTAACTTAGTAAACTTTACAGAGCATATTGGTAAATGATATCTGTAAGATTAAATTAGTTAGATATATTTTGTTTAATTATTTTTAAATACATTGATATTTATTAATCATTGGACTTAGGGAAAAGAACAGATTTTTGGTAAAACTGACTTGTGGCAGATGGTAAGGAATGTTACAGAACACTTGGATGAGATCAATCAGGGCGAACTACATTTTTCTGTTACACTGGTAATCATTTGAAAATTGATTTACCTCAGTGTTTAACAGTTTTTTGTTTTATTTTTTAAATAGTAACTAATTGTCAAGCACTGATAGAGATGCAGATTTGGGGGTGTGGTTGGGGGTAAGGGAGGCCCCCACCTTACCAATTGCAGTGCATCTGTGTGTTTTAACCCTGAGAGAATTCTGCATTTTAGGGTACTTGAGGCTGACTTGCAAATTAACTAAAATTTTAAAGTAACCTTTTTTTCCATTGTAAATATTTCTGTAAATACTACCAATTGGAAATTAGAATGGTAGAGTACTTTTCTGAATCCAATCCTATTTTTATTTTATACAGTATTTCTCAGCTGTGATCTTTGGAGCAAAAGCCAACGGCAGGAAAAAATAGTTTGTACCAGTTTCATGAAGTATGTCTTTGGGTTTTTGTAAATAATTTTAACTCAAATAAAATTGCTACTTTCAATACACATGTTGTCTTTAACATAAGTCTATTGACCTGTTTGGAAGGAAGTCTTGATCCCCATGTGGCTGATGACCAACATACTGTGTCCTTTGGGTGAGTAGCTTTAAGCCTACACATGGGTAACCAGGTTTTGTTAAGTATCTTGCTCTGTACTTCTAAATATTCATCAGAATACAATGGAAACATTTTGTAGTTTTTGAGCGGTTCATTTTCCTTGGCATCCTGTAAGCTGTCTGCTCTTAGATAAAGATTGTTACAGATTTGTCATCAATGAATTTTTTTTTTTGCCTGTTCAGGCTGTCTTAAGTACAGGTCTGGTGCAGCTTATAGAGCTGGGAATTGAACCACAGTCCTATGTGCCTGACTTGCCCAAAAGGTGCTTTAAGCAGCTGAGCTATCTGGTAAGCCCCTAAAGTACAGAAGATTTTTTTTGTGGGGTGGGGGTCTGGCTCAGTCATGCTTAAGGGAAGGTCTGGAGCTCAGGATCGAACTGCAGTCCCTGTGCCTCACTGGGTTTGCCCTGGCAGACACTTAAACTGAGCTAACCCATAAGCCCCCTCAATGAAATATTTCTGAAGTTCAAGGTAAAAATCCTTTTCCACTGTATTGCATTGCTGCTTTCCTTAATCATTTTAGCTTAAGGTGTAAATTAATGGTTTCCTTCTGAATTCCTTAGTGATGTCAGCCACACATCTAAGTTGAAGGGTTTTTTCCAGGAGCTCTAAACTTTTGCTGTGCTTCTTGTTCCTGACAGCAGACTCTGAGAATTCTCCCTTGTCCACTCAGCTAGTGGGCATCTCAGCTTGTTCTGAGTTGGGAAGTGCACTCCAAGCCAGGGTGTGATGTTGACTTAGGAGTACTTTGTAACGTAGCTTTGATCATCTTACCAAAATTGATGCTTAGATGAATAACTGCATGTAAAATGGAATGGAATGAAATGAAGCATTTGAACAAATACTGTTGGATGCTTTTCCTGCTAACTGGCGGGATGTGCTCCAGGACTCAGACTGCTATATAATGGCTTAAGGAGAAATAAAAAAACTACGTGTAGGCTGGGGAGATAGCTTAGTAGCCTAAGTGCCTGCCCAGCAAGTGCAAGGACCTAAGTTTGATCCCTGATACTGCGTGCCACACTGCCCACTGAAACCAAATGTGGTGGCCCCACACCTGTAATCTCAACACTGGTGAAGCTGAGACAGGATTACTACAAGTCCGAGCCGTGTAAGAAGACTGTACCAAATAAAAAGATGTTTTCTTAAATTTTTAAAAAGGATTTTAAAATTTTTTAAGAAATGTGTCTGTGTACTAATAAAATTTTAATTGGCTGTAAGACCCTATGTATGTTTCCAAGTGACTAAGTGATTAATGAAGATTGCCCCAGAGAAATCAGCAAATACTTGAATCTGCAGGACATTGAGAACACAGTGCTTGGCATCAAAAGCAGTGCTTAAAATTTGAAAGGAAACCATTAATTTATAACTGAAGCTAAAATAAGATGATTAAGGAAGGCAGCAATGTAACACAGTGGAAAAAATTTTTTATCTTGGACTATAGAAATGTTTTATTGAGGACAAAGCAGGCAATGGGCTAAAAATGTTACAGAGTGAAGGGAGGATGATGAAACCAGTATAAAAATACAGGTGGCTCAAAGTTGAACACTTCAAAATTGCTATTTATACCTAAGGGCATTTTAAAAGTGAAGTCTTACCCAGAACTATTTACATAGATTGAAAAAAAAAATGCTGACAATTTGGATTAAAAGAGCTAAACTGTCTGCAAGATCTTTGGGACTTGTTTTCAACAGGTAAGCCTATTAATAATTAGCAAGACCGGGGTTGAAACTCAAGACCTTGCATTTACCAGTCAGGCACTTGTGCCACGGAGCTATCTCCCCAGCCCAGTAAGCCTATTTAGAAGTCCCTGTTCCTCTTATAACATGGTTCTGTTTTAAAAGAATGGTTAACTCACATTCTTGTACAGTTAGTCTGTAAGGCCTCAGTGACCCTATAGGGACTACTGGTGGACCTAGTTCTACCAGAGAACTATTTATACTGACCTGTGAACAAAGTGCATGACTGTTATAATATATTTTATACCACTATTTACATGTCAAAGATTACCACCTTTACCCATCCCAAGTTAAAAACACCGAACTGCTACCAAATTTACTATGGTTTGCAGTGGTTTTGGGACCTGTTAATGTAAATAAATACCCTACATTTACTAATTTTTTTGAGTAACTGCACAAAGTTAGCATTCTCCTTGGAATAGAAACCTTGCTTGAAGTTACTCTTCTCAATTTTCAAGAGTGCACCTCGTAGGGCTAGCTGCTTCTCTTGGAGGTATTGTTTTTGGACTGAACATTCTGGCTGAATTGTATTATCATAAAGTTATGTTTTTTATTTGTGAAACTGGAAAATGGAATCATTTTGGTTTTTCTCACTTATGAATTCCTTTTGATCTGTCTTTCCAGCCATTCCAGTTGCTAGTCATGTCTCCTTATCACATTTAGGGTTTTTATGTAGGTATTCGATATCACAAAGAGATAGTAATTCACCCCAGGCTTTTTCTTTACTGTCTATTTCAATGCATTTCCTCTTTTGGGGCTTTCCGTAGGGCAGCAGCAAGCTCTTTCCTCACTTGGGCCATATGGATTTTCTGAAAGTCCTCTTGAGTCAAGACAATGTGCTGACAGCTGAGGCCTTGGCCCACCTCTCCATGGCCATTGTTGCTCAGCTTCTGAGATCACTTGCAGTTCTTCATCAGAAGAGTGGTGCATGTCAACCCATTCACCATCGGCCACCTCCACTAGATGTACTTTCCCATCCATCTTCATCATTTTCAACATTCTTTTCTCAGTTTCCAGAACCTGTGCTCCTGGAATGTAATCATTAGCATCTAATTCATATTCTTGTACTTTTGCTTCTACAGAAGTTTCCATAGGTTTGTCCCAGGATTTCTTCTGTAACATCTGAGGATTCAGCATCTGTAAGAGCGGGATCAACTAGCTGACGTCATTTCACTTTTCTCTTTGTGAGACTTCTGCAGGTCTTGGAGAAGTTTCTCAGCCATGGCTACAAGACATCGACCTGTTACCTCCTTTATAGCACTGATACCTCCTATGAGGAATTCCCCAGAGTTCTTGTCATACAAAATTGTCACAGTCATGAGCAGTGATTGAATGATCTCTGGAGATACAAAGTGATGAGAGGCTAGAGCAGCAAACAGAAGGGTCTTCTGTCTTGGGGGGCTGCAGAAACCTTTGGAGAAAAGCATAGAAATTGAAGAGTAAACATTCTTGGGTTTCCACCAGTCTGGAGATGAGGTTCATAAGCAACATCTTTCCTTCAAACCTCTCCTTAGAGTTCTCTAGCTGCTTGAGTATTTCTGCAAAATCTCGAGGGTCATTGGTCAAGTGAATACCTAAAAAGTTAAACACCTCTTTTTTGTTTCTTGAACACTTTCATTACCTTTTCCAACTTACTTTTGGAGTTCTTTCCTATGGCATATTGCATGAGCAGGTCTCTTGTTGTGGGTCTTTCATCAGATTTGGAGTGGCTATCTTTTTTTTTTTTTTCTCACCTTCATTTTTCCCGAGGAGAACCATCAGAACAGTGGTGGTGACTTTGGAGAAGCAGACAGTTGTGATAACATTGATGATTTTGGCACCATTCTAGATGTTCCTTAGGTAGAGCTCAGTCATCACATCCAAAGATGTCTTGGCTACAGTTGTGTTGCTATCTCTCAGGATGGTGTAGTACTATGTTCACATTATTGCTCTTCTGTTTTGCATTTATATTCTTAATATCATAGTATGTGTATATGAAATTTTTGGAGAAGCTTATCATAGCAACACAGCAGTTAAAAGAACAGCTCCAGCAGCCTTGATGGACTGATGAGATTCTTCTCAGAAAGATCAAAGCTTTACAAAATATCATTCAAAGATCTCAATCTAAATGCAGTTGTCAAGAGAAGATCTGTGAGCTCTTGGGAAGGTTACTTAGGTGTTCTGGATAACAGTGATGAATCTGTTCCATCACCAGCTCTGCCAGTTCTTTGCTGAGTTTATTTGGTTGTATCTTGAAAATCTCCACATTGGATTGGTAGTGATTGTACTGTTGGAGAAATTCCTCCATGTAGGCCAGCAGGTCCTGCTTGATCAGGTTCTGTGCCTATGGCAGGTTGGTGGGCAGCATGTTATTTCTACTGAACATGCTGGCTGCAGGTTGGCTCCTTGAGGAGGAGTACTAGAAAAACTTGCAGCCAGCTGTAGCTCCTTAGCCTCGCTGTCAGGAACCTACAGTAGAAATTTTACCAAAGTCACATGTTGGTTCTTTGAATAATCAAGAGTAAGAAATTGTTAACGTCAAAAATTAAAATGAGAGGGCTAGCCAAATAGCTCAGCTGGTTAAAGCACCTGTAAGCAGGCACAGGGGACAGGGTTTCAACCCCAGGCCCACTGTGCCAACCCTGCCCCCAGGGTTTGCTGAGACAGCAATTGAGACTCAGTGTGGTGGCGCATGCCTGTAATCCCAGCTCTTGGGAGGCTGTGAGCAGGGGGATCACTACGAATTCGGTCTAGTAGTGACACCCTGAACACCCTGTAGACCCTTTCCTAAAATAAAAATTCAAAAAGTGAGGTACTAGTATGATACAGGTCCTGCAGACATTAAAAGGGTGACAATATGACTAAAGCAAATTAATACACAATTTAAATAAGTACTGGGCTGGGGAGACAGCTTAGCAGTCTGAAGTACCTGCTTAGGCAACTGCAGGGACTGCTGTTCAATCCCCAGCACCACATGCTGCACAAGCCCTACCCCTTGAAATTATAAGAAATACAAAGTCTGATTAGCCTTGTGTCTTAAAAAGAAATTAATTTTGTACTGTAAAATCTTCCTCCAAATAAAAAGTCTTGTACATGTTGATGTAAGTTAATACTAATCTTACAGAAACTTAGCTGAGGAGAGAGCACTATTTCCAGCTAACACATGAGGTTACATGTATTGCCACTACAAAAGGCAGAAGTATGGGGTAGGGGGAGGAATGGGCCAATATTTTGTAAGTACATATATAAAATAAAAACATTAAGAAATCAATATAAGCCGGGTGTGGTGCTACACTCCCGTAATCCCAGTGCTTGGGAGGCTGAGGCAGGAGGATTGGTGTGAGTTCAAGACCAGCTGGAGCTACAAAAGTGAGCTCAAGGCCAGCCTGAACTACATAGCAAGACCCTGTCTCAAAAAGACAAAAAAAAAAAAAAAAAAAAAAGCAATATAGACTGCAAAGAAATAGTACATCCCAAGAATGGTTTATCAAAGGAGTACAAGATTGGTTTAATACTCAGAATAATTGAAACGGGGCCAGCGAGATGGCTCAGTGGTCTAAAGCGCCTGCTTAGGCAAGTTTAGGCAACCTTAAGGACTGCAGTTTGATCCCCAGCCCCACCCCCAGGGCAGGCTGAGCCAGACATAACATAACTTAAAAGTTAAAAAAAAAAAAAAAAAAAAAATTGACACGGGTAGTGTTACAAGCCTGTAATGGCAGCACTGGAGAGGCTAAGACAGGACAGTTGATGAGTTTGAAACCAGTTTTGGCTATATAGTGACACTGTTTCAAAAACAAAAGCAAAAAATCCTGTATGTCTAACTTTTTAATGAAAGACACACTATACAATCAATGACAACTCTGGAAAGATACCTGCTTTTATATCTGGTCACATTATTGGCAGAGGAAACAATGTTGAAATGCTTGTTGTTTATTTGTTGGTTTGTTTTTTGAGATGGTCTCTTGGGTAGTTTAGGATTGCTATAAACTCTCATGTAATCCAGGTTGGCCTTGAACTCACAGTGATCCTCCTGCGTCAACTTCTCAAGTGCTGTAATTACAAGGCCTCACCGCATGTACAGCATGTTGAAATGTATTTGAAACAAGTAGTTCTGAAACAAGTGGATGCCCATATGAAATATATTCCTACCTCATGCCAGACAAAAAGGAACTCCAGATAATCGATATAAACATAAAAGGTAATACGAAGCTTTTAGAAAAATATAAGACGATAACTGCATGAACTGGTATATGGTGTCTGGGAAAGACATTATTATTATTATTATTATTATTATTATTTTTTTTTTTTTTTTTTTTAGACAGAGTCTCGCTATGCAGTGCAGGCTGGCGTTGAACTCACTTTTGTAGCCCAGGCTGGTCTCAAACTTGCACTGATCCTCCTGCTTCATCCTCCCAAGTTCTGGGATTACAGGTGTGCACCACCACGCCCTGCTTGGGGAAGACTTTAGGTAGGATACAAAGATCAATAGCTGCCTACTGTGGTGGTGCACATCTGTAATCCCAGCACTCAGGAGGCTGAGGAAGGCAGTGAGTTGTGAGTTTGTCTTCAGGGCATTGTATTCAGAGAAATGTGACTCAATTTTTTTAAAAATTCAATTTTAGGATAGGTAAAAATCTTGAGTACTTCCCAAAGAATGGATAATGAAAGTGAGAAAGTGCTCATAACAGACACTGTAGATGGGAGTCTGTGTTAGATGATAGTACAATACATGTGCTAGAGTGACTAGTTCAAAATTTGGCAGAAGCAAGCAACTGGGACTCTGTAGGGCTGTGCAGTTCCAAACACCTTTTTGGAAAAGCTTTGACAACTCTCTGTGAAGTTAAATATCAACCTGTCCTTAAACCCAGTATTTCTACTTTGCGCAGGATGAAGGAAAACATTCAATAGAAAACTTAGGGATATGTTCATAATCCTTTCATTAACAATGGCTAAACACTAGACACAAAGTAAATATTGGTTAATGGCTAAGCAGATTGGCAATTGTGGTGAACAGATTGTGGTAAATATTCCTGCCCTGAAATACTACTTAGGAACAAAGGAATAAATTATTTCAATCAATAATGTGGATAATTTCATGTTCATTATTCTGAGTGGAAGAAGTAATTAAAAAACAGAGGAATTAATTTATACAAGCTTCCAGGACAGGCAAAACTTTTAAGCATTCACAGCTATTTATGTAGAGGACAATACAAATACATGACAAAAATTTAAATTGTAGAAATGTGTGACACACATCTTGGTAACTCAGGAAAATATATTTTGGGGCTGGGGCAGAGTAACAAACATTCTGTCCCTAAGCTACAACTCCAACCCCTAGACAAAGTGATCAACAGAGACAAATAGTTGGCTTTAAATGCTTAGGCAATATTTCAAAGTAGAAGGGCTGGGGATGTAGCTCTCCGTGAATGCTTACCTAGCATGCATGAGTCCCTAGAATGAATCCTCAGAACTCCATACCCCAGCAAAAACAAAACCAAATCACAATGAATGGAAAATGCCACAGTATAAACTCTCCTTTTCTTTCTTTTTTTTTGGCGGGACCGGGGTTTGAACTCACGACCTTGCACTTGCCAGGCAGGCACTTGTGCCATGGAGCTATCTTCCCAGCCCACTCTCCTTTTTCTTCTGAGACAGGGTCTCGCCATGTAGTTCAGGCTTACCTCAAACTCGGTGACCTTCCTGCCTCAGCTTCCTGAGTGCTGGGATGCCAGACATGAACTACCATGTCTGGCTTACAATCCCCATTTTAAAGATAGAATAAAAACAATTAAATAAACCATTAGTAAATAAGATAATAAAACATTTAGGGCCACAGAGATAGCTCAATGGTCTAAGCACTTGCCTGGCAAGTGCAAGGACTTGGGTTTGATCTTCTGTCCTGCATGCCCTGCTGGCTCCACCCCAGCCCTGCTGAGCCAGCCACCAAGACAGGGTGTGGTGGCACACACCCATAATCCCAGCACTAAGGAGGCAGAAACAGGAGAATAGCTATGAGTCTGAGCTGTGTAATGAAATCCTGTACCAAATACATTTTTTTAAAAATTAAAATTTATCCTCAAATTGAATTTTGAAACAGCTAACTAAAAGAAATAGTAACAAGAAAGATGGAAAAGAAAGATTATAAAATTAAGTTTAAATGTCAAAATGTAAAGCATAGCAACATGTGATATTAAAAAGTTATTCAATGAATAAATATATGCAAATTGATAATTTGAAGTGATAAGTTCCTAGGCAAATATAGCAAAAATTACAAATCCATACACAATTTAATAAAAAATGAAAAGTTTAGCAGAAATAAAAAGTTTAGCAACATGATTAAATGAAATAACAAAAGAATGTAGTTGAACCATCTTGCTAAAACGCTTGAATTTTTTTTTTTTTTTTTATAATTTAGGGAAGGGTCTACAGGATATTCAAGGTCTCACTACTAGATCGGACTCATAGTGATCTGCCTATTTGCATCCTCCCAAGAGCTGGGATTACAGGCGCATGCCATCACACCCAGCCTCAGTTGCCATCTCAGTATGCCCCTGGGGTGGGGCTGGCATGACAGGCCAGGGTGTCAAACCTCCAGCCCCTGCGCCTGCTTGTAGGTACTTTAATCTGCTGAGCTATTCTGACAGCCCCTTACACTTGAAATATTGAAATTATTTTTTGTGATGCAGAGAATCCATCCAAGGACTTTTCCAGCCCCTGAAGGAAAAAAATAATTAATTTTGAAAATGCACCAAAAGCTTAGCATGGTAATACAGGTCTGCAATCCCTTCAGTCAGAGGCTGAGACAGGAGGAACACAAGTTTCAGCTCAGTCTGACTTAAAACCATCGTGTCTGGAAAAAAAAACAAACACAACAAAAACATAAAATGCTACTTCCTACTGAGTTCAGTGTAACACACACACACACACACACACACACACACACACCCCAGGTTATAAAGGTGGACTGAGGCAGGAGGAATTGCGGCTAGCCTGGATATTTCAGACCCTGTCTCAAAAAAAAAAAGAAAAAAAAAGTCAAACCATAGTAATATACAACCAGTCAGGTGAGAATGACAAAACCAGCCTTACGAAAGGCTAGCAAGAGCGTGAGGTGGCTACAACTTCTCTTTTCTCTTTTGGAAAGAAAGTGGGATTGTGTTACCCAGACTGGCCTCTGAGTCCTGGCTCAGGCAACCCTGGCCCAGCCTGGAACATGTTTGTTTTGGAATTGATTCTGAGTGTCCCCCTACAGCAGGTGAATGGCTGATGTGTGTCTGCAATGATTTGTGTTCTGGAGCCTTTGCATTTTTGTGTGTTTTTCCAGGTTTTGGTGCTTTGGGATAGGGTCTCACTGTGGAGATCTGTGTGACCTTGCTCCTAGGATACTCCTTTTTTCAGCAGCTATGTTTTACTTTGTTTTTACATATAAGGAAAACAACCAGTTGATTAAGCAGTTCCAGGATGCTTAGTATTTAGGGATAGAGCGGGAAATGAAGGCAGAAGGCAAAGTCATTTCCTCTCAAACATATTACAAGTGTCACGGAAACTCAGCTCAACACATGTAACACTGGTGTTCAGTACAGAAAGCCCGAGCAGAAGGGACACAAGAACTGAAGAGCCTCAGGGCCGGGTGGGGGGCAATGCTTCGACAAGCCTCACTCTACCTAAGTAGCTCACATCCCAGGCTCATCACACTGTTCTATGGCAGGGTAACTAAAACATGCAGTGTCCTGGCAGGACGTAGTGGTACATGCCTGTGATCCCAGCATTCCAGAGGCTGAAGCAGGATTGCCATGAGTTCAAGGCCAGCCTGAGCTACACAGTGATTGGTTACAAACCACCTGTGGGAAGAATCAGGCTTCAGAGTCAGATCTGCCTGCTGACCAGGGCGCCTCATTGGGCCATCTCTCCTTGTCCCAGCAGCCTAGAGTGGCCCTAGTTTCCTGGGTTACCCAGTCCCGACAAAGTTTGCTAAAGAAAGGTAGCTGATGGTCTCTGGTAGGAGGAACCTGAACGTGGGGGCTTCTGGGGCCTTGCATTTCCAGTAATTTCCATCATAACACTTCTGAATTTTTTTCCCTTTTGTTTTTTGAGGTAAGTTCTGGCTTTATAGTTCAGGCTGGCCTTGAACTCACTATATAGCTCAAGTTGGCCTCAAGCTTGTGGTGACTCTCTTGCATCAGCTTCCTAAACGTTGGGATGACAGGCATGTGCCACCACCCCTAGACCCACTGTAAAGCTTGGGACTTCAATTTTATCTATCTATCTGTATCTATATCTATCTATCTATCTATCTATCTATCTATCTATCTATCTATCTATCTATATCTATCTATCTATCTGTTTTTGTGTGTGAGACTGGGGTTCAAACTCATGACCTTGTACTTGCCAGGTAGGCACTTGTGCCATGGAGCTATCTCCCCAGCCCCAAGCTTCTGACTTTTTTTTTTTTTTTTGGTCTTTTTGAGACAAGGTCTCACTATACAGTTCAGGCTGGCTTTGAGCTCACTTTTGTAGCCCAGGCTGGTCTCGAACTTGCACTGAGCCTCCTGCCTCAGCCTCCCAAGTGCTGGGATTACAGGTGTGAGCCACCACGCCCAGCTAAGCTTCTGACTTTTAAAGGTACAATATGCATTGCTCTTACAGGGATAAAACTAAAGTTTTCGGGGCCGGGGAGATAGCTCCGTGGCACAGGTGCCTGCCTGGCAAGTGCAAGGTCATAAGTTTGAACCCCGGTCCCGCAAAAAAAAACCAAAAAAACAAAAAAAACTAAAGTTTTCAACATGCAGTAAAGCAAGTGCCAGCGGGGCCTGGTGTGGGGGCAGAAACCATAGCCTAGTCTAACCTTTAGATTGAGGGTGGTTCCTGAAGTATTTGAGCGTGAATCCTTGCATGATCGGCCATGTGACACGTCAAGGAATTTGGGGTGACAACAGTGAAATAATAACTGAATTATAGTCACTGGCAGCCCATGGAAAGTAAGACAGCACTGACTGGATATCGCTGGAACCCATCCTCTCCTCCAGCCTTGGGTTTTCAGGTCACTGTCATCTGGGGTGGAAACTTCAGCCGTTTTCATAAAAATAGATCACCTGTCTTGAGTATCTGTACATGAGTGCTAGACCAGAGAAACCACATCCTGCGTTTCGCCTGGGACTACTGAGCAGCTTCTGAGCTGGTGATCATGGTGAGCTTGCCACCCACAGTATAGGGACATGCGATTCTTCAGATATGACATTTATGGGTGAGGGGACTTTAGGGATGGTGGTGTGAAGTTATATACAGGAAAAACAATGAAATAAGCCATCTTGCCTAAGCATCTGACATTATTCTCACTGTCCTCTGATCTTACCTGGCCCATCTAGCTTGCTACTCTGAGGGGTGATTACTGTCAGCTCCTGATACCTGCTGAACACCTAGAGCATGCCTGCTACAACTTTCCATTTTTAGACGCTTTCAGAAGAGACTGCGTCACAGTTCTGGATTCGTTGTGTGTGGTGGAGGAGTTTATAAAGTATGAATAAGTGCCC